>PVJN01019034.1:0-37830 GCA_004026805.1 Lasiurus borealis | reverse complement strand
CATACGACTGTCAGCTGATTTCTCAACAGAAACGATGCAGGCCAGATGAGAGTGGCAAGAAATATTCAACATGATGAATAGCAAGAACCTACAACCAAGAATAATCTATCCAGCAAAGCTAACATTCAGAATTGAAGGGCAGATAAAGAACTTCACAAATAAGAAAAAGCTAAAGGAGTTCATCAACTCCAAACCAGTATTATATGAAATGCTGAAGGGTACTCTTTTAGAAGAGGAAGAAGAAAAAGGTAAAAGCCAAAAAATCATGAACAACAAATACATATCTATCAACAAGTGAATCTAAAAATTAAGTGACTTAAAAATTTGATCAACAGAATAAACTGGTGAATATGATAGAATCAGGAGCACAGAAAGGGAGTGGACTGATCATTCTCAAGGGGAAAGGGGTGAAGGGTGTACAGGGAGAGACTGGACAAAAATCATACACCTATGGATGAGGTCAATGGGAGGGAGCTAAGGGTAGAGGGAGGGATGGGAGCTGGGTGGAGGGGTGCTATGGAGGGGAAAAAAGAGAAACAAATGTAATAATCTGAATAATAAAGATTTAATTAAAATAAATAAATAAATGAATAAATAAATAAATAAATAAATAAATAAAAGAAGTACCGAGTCCACTAAGAGTTGTATTTGAGTCCCATGGAAATGATTCAGTTCTCCGGTAATGACCAGGCCTGCCTGCCACCCACAAATACATGATAATTTAAGGTACCTATTTTGAAACAGATATTTTGACCCAACCATTTGACAAACCATAATAAAACCATAATCTAAGGATCATTAATTTAGATTTCACATTCACCAAAATTGTGTTGCTTTTTTTTTTCAATTTGAAAGCATAATTATTTTTATAAGGCTTGGTATCAGCTACATATTTTTGTTATTTGATAATAATACCAAAAAATTCTTGCATGTTTACTTCTGAAAAAAAACGTATTTGGTGATTTATTTATATAGTATTATAGCTTTTTACTTTGTATTTTGGGTTTGTAAAAATAATTTTTATCTCTACCTTTTGTTCTTTTTGAAGTCAAAATTAAACTATATTTCTATGAAGTAAAGACAATATTTATACTATTTTCTTCATTGGAAAGATTTATTACATTAAATACAATGTCACTGTATTACATTCAAAGACTGCTCAGCATTAAAATGAAACTATGTGAATATTCTTTTCATATAAGGTATTGTGATAATGTTTATACCAATTTCCTATCAGCCTTAGCACTATTACTGCACATACTTTTTAAATAAAATATTTTCATGCATTTATATCTTGAAATACTATTTTTTAATCATTTTTGTATTTGAAATGAATGTATGTATACCTGTTGTTTTCTACATCTGCTTCTCCACTACTAAAAAAGCAGAAACAAAATTACCATACTATACAAACAAAACAAAGGACCTAAAAAAAAAAAGAGGTAAAGATTACAACAAAATCCCTTTATTATCCCTCACTGTCATCAAAGTGGCCACTCCAGAACATCGACTAATCAATCATCTTCCCACAGCAATTCATTTTATCTGAGAAGATGGACAATCAATCATTTATTTAGGATTTATACTTCCTTCATGGATTTCCAAAGTAGGTTTCAGGGAGTTACAAATGTTATATATTAAAAAATAAGACAACACTGATAAAAACAGGTCAGTTGTTCTGAAGGAGATAAGTGGACAAGAACTATAAGGCTCACTATTTTTCCCCCTAGCATCACCATCACAAAGACAAATTTTGGAATAAACCAATTTTGCTTCAACAAAAAGGGGAAGACAAGCAAATTTATTTTCAAGGAAGAACTTCTTGGGATTTTGAGTAAACCATGCTTGATAACAACTTGGCAAATCCACAGAGACATTATTCCAATGGATAATTCTCATATCCATAAACATTCAATTGCGACATGTTCAAGAAAAACTCACTATTCAATTATTATATATTCAATAAATATGTACAAACACATTTTTAAATGAATAAAAGAAAATGAGTCAACATAAGAAAGCATTGATGTTGGGAAAAATTATCTGCTCAAAATGTATAATTGTATGCATTTTTAACTATGTATATAGCAAAAGAGAAATGTGAAATAAAAAATAATTCTTTGAACACCTAAAAATATATATTACCCACACCTTTTCATCTCATGTAAAAATTAAGTTTTCACTATAATTTATCTGCCTACTAGAGGTCCAATGCACGAAATTTGTGTAGGAGTTGGCTTTCTTTCCCCCAGCTGTTGGTACTGGCTTTCCTTTGGCACCTGGGACCCTGGCTTCCCTTGCAGCCCCAGCTTCATCCAAAGGTCATCTAGAAGAACATCTGGGCTAATGAACATATTATGCTTTTATTATTATAGATTGGTCTGTTCCAACGAACCACTGGTCCTTGCATTATCACCTCACGCTCTACTGCTTTATATCAGCAGGTGCAAGATTAGGTGTTGCCATGTTGGATAATCCTGTAATATAGGAATCTGTGGAGAGGGGTCTGTCCTTTCTAAAGTTAAGAGTTCTTATATTTCTTAGAACACCCAGATGCAAATAGGAGGAGGGCCAGCAACCATAATTTCTCTAAGTTACTTGTTGCCAGTAGCTATTAAACATTCAAAAATGCCAGTAAAAAGAGATCTTGAGGGAGGCAACGGCAGGCACAGATACACAGGAAAAACACTTTGAAGGAATGTTCAGACAGAATGGGGAGGAAGTGGCCACCAGGTTGGTTTTGCAGGCTGATTACAATCTTCGGGAAAACTTGAAGAAAAGGTTTCTTATGTAAAATCAAACAGTAAATTAGGGTATTAAGTTCAAGTTTCAGAAATGAGCTAAAGATAAAAACTTTGAGAGGTTCAACAAACAATTCATTTCTAAGGAATGCTATCTAACTTGGATGTCATGCATGAAAAACTAATGTGATTTTTAATTTGACTTAAAGAGTCAGTTTGAAAAATTCTATTATCACTACAGGAAGTTCAAATAGTTAATAAGCATTTGACAAATTGCCTTTCAAATGGCTCAGTTAGCCTAAAAACCATTTATTTTAAGAATAAACTTCTAGATAAATACCAAATTGTGACACTGGCATGAACTCCATCTGAGGGATACAGAACAGATCCTGCCACTTCCTGATTGTGTCACTTAGACCTGTGGGATACAGAGGAAAGGATGCTGGATGGCGACCAGAAAGCTGGGGCCTAGACCTGTTAGGTATGTGCATCTGAGAACTCGTTTAACTTCTCTAGACCTCTGCTTTCTCATTTATAGAATAAGGGGTAGGGCTAAATTATCTCCCAGTTTCACTCCCTTCTAATTTTAAAACAAAATTATCCCACTTCTCTAAATGTCCTTGTATAAAAAATCCTATCTTTATATTGGTTTTTATACCTACAACAATAAGTGATGTTTCTGAAGCCAGGGGTTCCTTTCCCATGATGAAGTCTTCAAAGTCATCTTTTTTCCACAACTACCACCACCATTATTCCTTATTTTGGGTGTTAAACTAAACCACAGAGGATTAACGGTCTCTCACATCTATTCTTACAACCAACAGGTAGTTTAATATGAATATCATACATGACAATAACAACTTTCCTCTCATTTGTTTAAAGTATTCGCAGTTATTACTTAATTTCTAGTAACTACTCAGTAAGGTAAGTATTCCTATTTTGAATAGAAAAATTAAATGAGAATTAAAGAGGCTCCAGAAATGAGTGCCCTTTCACAATCAACCAACGAAATGTTTATTGACACAATATTTGGAAGGCAGCTCTGAAATATGTACCAAAATGTAAAACATGCATAGCCTTGGACCAAACAATACCAATATTAAATAATTTAGACAAGTACAAAAAATATATATATTCAAAGATAATAATTACCATCTATATATATAAAGGCCTAAGTGACCAGCTGACCAGTCAACCATCTGGTAGCTATGACACACACTGACTAACAGGAGGCAGATGCTCAATGCAGGAGCAAAAACCACAGGCATGAAAACATGGAGCAGATTGATGAATCTCAGAGGGAAGGAGGATGGGAGGAGGGCAGGAAGAGATTAACCAAAGATCTTATATGCATACTAGAGTCCCAGGTGCACAAAATTTGTGCAGGGGGGCGGGGGCAGTGTTCCTCATCCCAGGCTGCGCCCTCTCCAATCTGGGATCCCTAGAGGGATGTCCGACTGCCTGTTTTTGGGATCGAGCCTAAATGGGCAGTCAGATATCCCTCTCACAATCCAGGATTGCTGGCTCCCAACTGCTTGCCTGCCTGCCTTCCTGATTGCCCCTAACTGCTTCTGCCTGCCAGCCTGATCACCCCCTAACCACTTCCCTGCCAGCCTGATTGAAGCCTAACTGCTCTCCTGCCAGCCTGTTTGATCCTAACTTCCCTCTACTGCAGGCCTGGTCCCCTGCAACTGCTCTCCCCTGCAGGCCTGGTCCCCACAACTGCCCTTCCCTGAAGGCCCGGTTCCCCCCAACTTCCCTTCTCTGCCAGCCTGGTCACCCTAACTACCCTTCCCTGCAGGCTTGATCGCTCTCAACTGCCCTTCCTTTCAGGCCCAGTCTCTCCCAACTGCTCTCCCCTTCTGGCCTGATTGCCCAAAACTGCATTCCCTTGCAGGCCTAATACTTTCAAACTGCCCTCCCCTGCAGTTGTGATGGTCATCTTGTGTCCACATGGGGGCAGCCATCTTTGACCACAGGGGCACAGACATATTGTATGTTTGAGTGATAGTCAATCTGCATATTACTCTTTTATTAGATAGGACTAGAGGCTTGGTGCATGGATTTGTGCACCAGTAGGGTCCCTTGGCCTGGCCTGCACCCTCTGACAATCTGGGACCCCTTCTGAGGATATCAGAGAGATGATTTCAGCCTGATCCCTCAGGCCAGGTTGAGGGACCCCACCAATGCATGGATTCATACTTATCATAATAGAAAAAAATAGAAGCAACTTATATGTCCATCGTTAGCATTCTAGGTAAATAAGTTAAGGCACATTCAGATGGTGGATTATACAGCATTATAAATGATAATGCAGAGCTATAGTTAATTTATTGGAAATATAGCCATAAGAAGAAGAGTAGAGGAAGTACAGGCTAAAACAACAATCAGCACTGGACAACAGAACTTCTGCATTTATAGAAGCGTTCTTCTGTGCTGTCAAATACAGTTGCCACTAACTGAATACACTTAAAATGTGTCTAGTGAAACTAAGGAACTGAACTTTCTTTTAGTTTTATTTAATTTTAATTAACTTAATCTATAAATATCTATATGTGGCCAGTGGGTAACATATTGGACAGCACAATAGACATCAGTATTTATTTTATGACCATGTGTTACTCTATCATCATAAAAAATATTGAATGTTATGTTTAAATATCAACCCTCGTGTGCTTAGGAGACAACCAGAAGATACAGGAATAAATTAGTCAAAAACAGGATTATCTAAGGAGCTGCTATGCCTACACCCTGGTTTCCTTATCTGGGCATGATCATGCTAATTTCACAAGTTTCCTAAATGCTGGTTCACACACTAGCAAATAAATAGCTGTATGCCAAGAAAACTATATCCTTTGTGCTAGCTCTGCAGAATTGACCAGAAAGAAAGAATGATAAATGGAAGGAAGCAGAAAATAGAAGCTGGAATATTGAAAGCAGGGCCAGATTTTTTTTAAAGGATATTACTTAGCTCACTGAATAGATTTGTAAGAGATTAGGAAGCTCATATTTTCTACTAAAAAGTTTTGATTATATAACATCCCTGAAGCTACAAAATACCTTATTTTCTTATATCCAGCCAGTATAAATTTTAGTCTTAGGGAATCAGGCAAATTAGCTGAAGGCTAATTTTGATTTTTAAACCTACACAAAGCAGAAGGGATTCCAAACTCCAATCAATTTACATATCTAAAAAAACATTTTCCCCAAGTCAAGTAACTTTTTCCACTACTAGACTATTGGATAGATGAAATATAATAATGAAAATACTTTCCATTTGTGTTTTCCTTAATATTTTGCTATTTTAAAGAAGATATAATAAACAAATTCATATAAAAAACTTTTTCTATATTAGGGATCTAAAGAGGCCTTTTCCTCTCCCCTCTTCCTCCTCCTCCTTCCTTCTCCTCTTCCTCCTCTTTCTCCTCCTTCTCCTCCTCTTTCTTCTCCTCCTCCACCTTCTTCTTTTCTTTATTGATTAAGGTATTACAAATTGTCTTTATCCCCCCATAGACAGAACTGGCCCAAACTGGAGCACTCTTCACCATAAAACTATAATTAGCCAAAATCATCAATTAACTGGATCCTCCCCTTACTTCACTTTTTAGGAGAAATACAAATCCCGAAAAAAGGATATTTAAGAAAAAAGAAACTTGAACATAACTTTATTACTACATCTAAATCTACATTGCTCTATTTTGTGAAAATGTTTTAAGTTATGACTTCAACAGCTGCAGTACCCTTAATCCAAAAGATTTAGGTATGTTCAATACTATGCACTTGAAATGGTGAGAAAGTATAGTAACACACAGTAAAATATTTTTTGCATGATATAAAATCAAATTTGTTTATTTCATTCTTTTAAGTAAAAATGTCTTATTCCTTGCAGACCTCGTCAATTAGGGCTATATTTATTGTATTTTAATGGCCAAGAGCAAATCATAGAAGAGTGTATTATGATTGGCAGTATATACAGTTGCCACAAATCTAACACATATACACACACACTTGGCAGCTCACTCTGCCATAGTCACAAAGCAAGCAGTGTGTAGACTGAGAAATTATAATCAAAAGCAGAACTACTAATATTTATGTAGCACCTGAGAGACTTATAAGTTTTTCTAAAGAATGACCTGACTTTATTTTTGCAATAGCCTTTAGATGTAAATATTTCAGCTAAGGAGGTAAGACTTGTAGAAACTACTGCATTTCTCTTGTTGTCTAATTTCTAGTAAGAGACCAGATCAGAACCAGGCCTGGTGTCTTCACATCCTGGGGGCTTCCCACTTTGCCTCACTGCTGGCACTAGGCAAGCGGGCATGTGGCAAGGGGAGCCATGAGGACCTAGGATGACAACTGACTGTCACTGATTTGAAGAATTCCCATTCCAGCATTATATGCTGGTTGCTACTAATGAAGCATCAATCTTTAATTATTCCCAATGTGCTTCTGAAATATGAGGCACTAAATGAGCCACCATCAAAAAAGAGGTGATTGAAAAATGCAGTTTCCCTTTCTTTACAATGCATTCAATAGTGAAAGTGTTTGCCAAATATTGGTCAAGTTACCTATTTTCATTGGCCAAGAGGAGTCAGATTCTTCACCAATAAACATTTTTCATTGTCAGGTTAAAAGCATGATTCCCATGAAATTGTAGTGTTATTAACCCTTTAAAATAAGTTGTCAATCTTTTTTTAAGTTCTAAAGAAATATCTATGCTTTCTTGCAAAAATATTATTTTCTTTAAAAGAAATTTTCAATAATGAAGATAAGTTCAATAGTAGGTACTCCATCTGTACTCACATGCTTTATTACTTTTTCTTTCCTCGTGTAATATCCAATCTCACTTACAATGGATTTTATTTGAACCTCATGTAAATAATGCCATGTTCTTTTTGTTTGTCAAAGATGAATAAGCAAACCACTCCTATGTTACAAGTCTAGTTTTTGTCAAATCTGTTAAAGGATTTTATATTTTAATTTATAAATGATTGTCAATACTTCTTAATAAAAAAAAACTAAAAGAAAGAAAATATGAAAGAAAGAAAGAAAGAAAAGAAAGAAAGAAAGAAAGAAAGGAAGGAAGGAAGGAAGGAAGGAAGGAAGGAAGGAAGGAAGGAAGAAAGAAAGAAAGAAAGAAAGAAAGAAAGAAAGAAAGAAAGAAAGAAAGAAAGAAAGAAAGAAAGGAAGGAAACAGACTGGGACATTCCCATATGCCCTATAAACTCTAGGAGACAGCCTTACCCAGTTTTAAGAGTACCTTTAAGTGTTTTAGCAGTTATAACCAACGTGCTTAGAATCTAGTTTCTTCTGCTTGAAGTAAAAAACTGGGATTTGTTGGCAGGGCCTCTTTCCAAAGCCTTTCCCCTTCATCTACATTTCATTGTCCCTGAGCTCTCTCTTCCATCAGAAACCTTTTTTAAGAAAGCCTCTGGTATTCTTGATGTGAATGTAAGCCCATGCATTACTTCTCCCAATGACATGTTTTTGTAATGTTTAATCTCTAGTTATAGAAAGAAAACCCCTGTGGAGAAGAAATTCAGGTATTAAAGAGCAGGCTGGAAAGCTAATTTTTAAAGGTGAAGATCTCTCTCCTGTAATCCCACCATCTACCTGGGACTGGGTGGCTCACCAAAACCTCTAACATTTATGAATGTGAAGAAACCAAACACAAACTAGAACACAGGTAACTATTTTCTACTAAAACATACGATTGTGGAATAAGGTATGCATTTCCTCTCTTTCTCTCTCTCTCTCTCTCTCTCTCTCTCTCTCTCAAAATTTTCCCATTTTGAAATCAGAAAAAAGAAAACTGAAAAAGCAGTATAATATAGGGTATACTACAAGAGTTAACTTGGAATCTCAGAGAATGGATTTAAAGGGTCTCTTGAAACAGTATGCAAAATATCATGGGCATGTGTGTACACTACTTTGAGAAGATGGTTTATAGTTTTCATCATATTCTCAAAGAAGTCTAATCTAAAAAAGGTTAGCACATATTTGAGGATTAGAAAGATCTAGTTTTTTTTTTTCTCCTAGCTCCACCACTTTCTAGCTATGTGTCCATAATGGAGTCCATTAACCTCTCCGTGACTCAAGTCCCTCAACAGATGTCTAGGTACAGATTAACTGAGATAATACATGGGAATCTCTCAGAGGAAAGCAAGCATAAATACTAGGTAGCTGGTTAGTATTATTATTAGCAGATTAACAGGCTTGAGGAGCTTTAAGAGGAAGGAAGGTCCTCCTGCAGATGCAGAAAGAGCCACATACTTGGCAGAATTTACAGTTTGGTTAGGGTGTGCTTGGTTATCTTCACAAAATGTTAGGGCTGGAAGGAGCCCCATAGGTCCCTCATTTTACAAATCAGGAAGCTGAGACCCAGAAAAGGGAGGTGTTGCCACATCATAAGGTTAATGACAGAACTTGAACACCGGATTTTGATCCTACTACAAGCAGTTAAGAACAAAGAGAAGCTGCCACTGTGGTACTGTTGTTATACAACTACAGAGAAAAAGCTTAGCTTCGTCTGATTTATAGATGTTTTTCCTCCCTTGCTAGAGGACTAAGCATCATTAATCAAAATGTGAGTGTATTTCATTTCTGGTTCTTCCCCTGATGGTCTCCTACTAGAGAAAAGACATTGTGCATGGACCGATTTATGACTTATTTATATATATTGGTGTACCTGTTTTAATCTTTAAAATCAAGACTCCTACCAGAGAAACTGTTAGAATGTCATGGGTGAACGCATTTTCATACCAGCTCTTACTTGGGCATAGAATGGATATAAATTGATATGAAGCAGTCTAGTCCAAGAAGGAATTGGATTCATAATTGTACTTCTCTTAAACATAAAAATGTGTTACACTAACAATTTAGAAGAATTGTAGTGATTTTAAAAAGTTCATAGAACTTAGAGATTTAATTTGGCCCAAACTTTTGGGTTTAACTAACTGGAGTCTGTTGTCTTAAAAGGAACTCAATGAAGGTTACTCATCACCTCATTCTTATTAAGAGAATGTCAAATTTTGCTCTGAATTAATTCCAGCAAAATTCTGTTTGTTTTAGTCAAGCCCTAACACCAAACTTCAGTGAACAATTATATTAATTCAAAAATGCTTGTAAATACATTTTATTATTTCACTGAAATATCCTTGGGAAGTTATGGATTCCCTGGCATGCTAATGCCCTTAGAGTAGAAAGAAAAGTTAAAAATGACAATGTGAGGATTCAGTCAATCAGCTGACCAATAATGTCTTATAAAAAAAAGCTTTTAGACTTCTTTGAGGACATTAGAAAACAATATATGAAAAAGCAAAGGAGTATGCAAGATAGCAAAAACTGGTGCTAAATTATGGGTCAGGAGAGTGGGTACTATCTCAGGATGTGGGGAAGAGCACCCAGGACGGCTCTGCAGCAGGGAGAGGAGCTGTGTGCTGAGCCTAGGTTAACAGCTTTAAGTTAGACGTGGACGAGAAGAGTAGTGAGTCTAGGATTTGTGCTGTAATGTCTAGCTGGGGTCGTGATATAAGAAAAATATCATCATCTTCTTAAATAGCTTCAATTTGGAATAATATTTCTGTTTATTATCTTTATTAGTAAGTATACAAAAATTCAATAAAAGAACAAAATAAAATAAACAAAAGAACCTAATCTTTGATAAGGAATACAATATACTACATTTGCTTTTTAAAATAAAAGCAGAGAAACTAAAATTTTATTAAATAAGTGCATAGTCTTTAGAAGGCCTTATGCTGTGAGCTCTAATAAATTTGTTCTGGAAACCTGCAACATATTTATGGAGCTGCATTTTAATGGATGTACTGAATTTTAGGATAACCCCATCAAACAGTCATGAAATATTTATTCTTTTTTTTAAATATATTTTATTGATTTTTTACAGAGAGGAAGGGAGAGGGATAGAAAGTCAGAAACATCGATGAGAGAGAGACATTGATCAGCCGCCTCCAGCACGCCCCACACTGGAGATGTGCCTGCCATCAAGGTACATGCCCCCAACCAGAATCGAACCTGGGACCTTTCAGTCCACAGGCCGATGCTCTATCCACTGAGCCAAACTGGTCTCGGCGAAATATTTATTCTTATTTATAATCCTGTGACAGAAAAAAATAATTGCTTGTAGATTGTAGGTAAAGCTAATCCTAACAATTTTTAAAACCTAAGAAAATTTACCACTTTCCTAACATAATATATTTTTACACATCTAAAACTTTATTTATGAAAATTTAAAAAGAAATATTTTAACAACATGTACCTCAGGTTTATAAGTAATTAAGAAGAGTTACATATAGGTCACAAGCATAAAAGAGAGAGAAAATGGGAAGTATGTCATCATAAGCACAAAAAATAATGTAGCCACGGAACTAATCCATGCAGAGTTCAGATTAATTTTGATTTATTGAGCTCATTACTCAATGTACAAGACCAGAATCCAAAAATCTCTAGGGAGAACTATTAGAGTAAACAACACATTTAAATAGAACCCAGCAAATCATCAAGTCCACATGAGTGTTCAATAAGTAGTTTTTGCGACAATGTTATCTATATATCCTCTTATACAATTCCTACATTCGTCTATAAAATATAGTACATAAAACTCAAATAAATAAAATACTTCATCATCTTTGAATATATCTCCTTGTAATAACAATTCTTTAATGACATCAAGTTTTCATTATCACTATGAATTACCTCTGAATGTTTATTAGTGCATTATTTTTGAAATTGCAGAGTTTTGAGGTGAGGATCCGCCCAAGTCATATCTCTAAAGTGCAAAGTATCCAGGATGTCCTGTCAAAGGTCAAACAAAGTGAAAAAATGTATGCCCTAAGATTTCCAGCAGAGGTGTGGGAACTAACTTTACCTAAGGAAAACCTACTAATTATTCACAGGTCCAAGTACATAGGCTTGTATTTGTTCAACAAAATAATCAGAGGAAATGTTTTGTATGCTCCTTGTTTTCTTCTGTCTTGATTTTGAAATCAGACAAATGAATCAATAGAGATAAACAGTTATTAAAATAGGGGAAAAAACAACAAGATTCCTCATAATAGCTAGAGTAATAATAACTCAGATTAAATGCTGTGTCCACCACCATGCTATGTGTAGCAATTTTCCAAGAAAGAAGTTTGGGGCAAGGAATGAGATGATTTTCCAGGGAGAGGGAAACCATGTTCCAGGGGATGGATTTCTGAAAGGACCTGCTATTTAGAGGTACAGGAAAGGAAATATCAGAAGAAACAATAAGCCAGCTGGGTCCAGATTGTGAAGGTAATTACAGGCTGTGCCCAGGCATTTAGACTTTATCTGGGCATGCAGTTGGAAGCTAAGGGAGGTAAACAGAGTTAAAATGTTTTTTAAAACAACATTTCACTCCTAGTTATTTCCAGGATGGGGCATAGACGTACGCATAAAGGAATCTTTTTACGTGGTTATTTCAAGGACTCTCTCCCCATCTTGTTACTAAAGCCTGACTCCCACAATTACAGAGATTTCCAAGATGGGGTATATACTTATGCATAAAGGAGACAGCTTTTTATTATTAATGCATGCCTCCCTCAATTACAGAGTTGATTAGTGTGATAACATTCATTCCCCTCAGAGGCAAAAGTTGAAGCTACAGCCATTGTTACAACTACTTTATTGGGTCTTTTGATGGAAATTAGGTTTCTGGAAAGAGGGAAAACAGCAAGAAACACTGAAGACTTTCTTCATAATTTGCTTCCTAAGGCCAATGTCCCTCCGTGTGAACCGATTCTCCAGCGGGCTCGCTCCCCCTTTCCTCTTCTTTGGGAAAGGAGCAGATTACTTTCCATGTTCATCTTACATGTTCCTTTCCATTTAGTAATATATTTGGCATATTTGCCTCATTCAAATAATGAGGAAAATTTGTGTATTAAGGTGTCACAGAACAACAGAAGCTTACACGAAAAAGCCATGCTGCTAAAATGAGCACAGAAACATTTCTATTCTGTTCCTTATATTCAATTCGCATTAAAATATATATATATATATATCCATCAGCCCTCACACCAAGTGACAATAGACATATTAGCTCAGCTTGAGCCTGATGACAGCAAATTAGGCCACAGAAAACCAGTGAGCTCTGACTCCCCTGCTGCCTCTCTGGGGTTGCATCAGTTCCTTGGTCTGATGGACTTTTCCTTTCTTCCCACATCCACCACCCAAGCCCAGACACTCCATTCCATTTATTAAACATCCATCCTTATTACTATCTCACTCTCTCGCTTTCCCTGATCATGTGCATATGCCCGCAAACTCATCCCAAGACACGGGTCTTTACCATGTATTTCTTTGTTTGCAGATGTCTTTATGATCACTGGACCAAGCCCAGACTCCTCCGAGGCATTCAAAGTATTTATGGTCTTTCAAAATGTCTCCACTAAGCTCAATGATATATGTCATTCATCCTTTTTTGGCTCCTGGGAAAGAGGCCATCTGTCTTTCATACTCAAAGCACACGCTCTCAGGCTCTCTCCCTGTCTGGACAAGGCGGTCTAAGAAAGCTGCGCAGGTAGTGCACTGCACAACCTCAAGAGGTGCTATTCATATACAACAACTACAGCTAGGCAGCCCTGTACCTGGACCCCTCTGTAAAATAATTTCCAGTTCAAAATGTTGTGAGAATTAAGTGCGACAGAAACATTTACTCTATCTGGATTTGGTTTTTCTTTTGTATATAAAAAGTGTTAAGAGAATAACATAGGATAGTGCATTAAAATGTATGATTTAGTGACTGGCATGGGCTTATCTTCCTCCCTCCCATTGTTTTTATTGACTTTATGAGGTCACTTAAAAAATGAAGAGTTCAGAGTCATGGAAGAGTCTTTATTCCTAAATAAAGAAATCCATGGCTGTCTTTTTGGAGATAAGGGAAAATGCATGGAACAGGCAAGATGTATACAAAAGCCCTCTGCTCAAAAACACCTTCCGCCAGGGGTTGTCAGCTCTAACTGCTTTGGAATCACATGAGGAGTCTTTAAAAGTCCTGCTGCCTAGATCTAAGCCCAGATTCTGATGTAGCTAGTCTGGAACATGGTCTGGGAAATGGGGTTTTTAAAAGTTTCCCAGGAGATTTTATTGTGTAGCCAAAGACGAGTACTACAACTGTCGCTATGTGCATACCATATCTAGAAATCAATTGATTTGTTAACATTTCTTCAATAAAATTGTTCATCTCTGGCTCTACCCACTTCCATTTTGGGAATACTAGTAATTCACTAGTATCAGTACCATTTCACTTTAATTATATCACATTTTCCCGCTTTTGAGATGTAAAATTTTGAGGGGGTAGAGTGGACAAAGTAGCAGCAAATAATGAAGAGACAGGAAAAAAAAAAAACAACACAAGTTCTCTCCCTAGTTTAGGGTAGCTATTAATACCTCTACTCAAAAGGACCCCAGATTTCATTCATATCCCCTCTTCAAAACCCTCACATTCCTACTTGTGATGAAATAAACAAAAAGCAATGATGCTAAAAAAATTTGCACCAGGCTACATTTACTTCCATAATATTTTCCAAAGTTTAAGTACATATCAAAAATATTGAGGAGAGTTGAGAATGGTCTAAAGCGGTAACCATCAAACTATTCTGTATTCTGGCCTTGACTCAGAGAAAGGCATAAATTTTACACAATGATGTTTCATAAAGTAGTATTTACCTTTACTTCATGTAATTCTGTTTCATTGCATTAGCTCTTTAATTCACTAAATTGATTTCACAACTTACTAATTGGTTGAGATGTATTCTTGACAAATAACAGCCTAAAGTGTAGAAAGAAAAATATTTATACTTCCCCCAAAACAAAGATATTTTGTCGTCAAGCTTAAACTGGTGCTTACTTAGCTTAAGATGCTAAGCTAAGAAATCACTCAAAGAATGTTTCAGGCTCAGAATTCTCCACTCCTCAAACTACTGATGTTAGGAGTTTAGTTCCACTCAGAATTCCCTTTATCAAGAATTCCCGAGACTCCTAGGGCATTGTAGATGTGCCCAAGAATCAACCTTGACTTGCTCACTATCACAGCTAGTACACCTGGGCTCCTCAGTTGTGGCTTTAGGAGCATCTCTGCCATCTCAGGCAGAGCTCAGCTATATAACACTGCGACAGTGAGAAGCAGAGTACACTTTTCCCTATACCTACTGAACAAGGGGAGGGAGAAATCCAGGTGGAGAGTCCAGCTGAGACAGGTCCTCCCAGTCACACCCCCAGCCCTTTCCCCTCACTGCATTCCCACACTGCCCTGGGGGTGGCTGCTCAGGATGAGCTCCAGGGCTGGGAACACACTACCACAAACCACCAAGCCCTCTCCTCCCTCCTGAGCAGGAGCAGACTCCTCGCCTCATGGTGAGGATGAATCTTCTCCTAAGTGTTCCACCATCCCAAGATTTCACCATCTTTAGTCCGGCAGGCACCTCTGAAGTGCCAATCCCAGCTGTGGAGAGAATTCAAGCCTTTTTTCAGGTAAACCATCCAGATCCCATGTGAGCCACTGGATTCTAATTTTGAGAAACAGGCCAATATCAAAGAAGCGACACAAATTTCACCTGGAGGTAACTGAGAATAAAATGTATCTAAAGGGGAGTGTTTGGGGAGGTAATTCCAGCTCACTCCTCTTTGCCATCCAGCCACATTATTTAGCTTATGCTAACTAGCCTATGCATCACCTCTTTCTTGTGATCATGTTTCTAGGATACAAATAATATTTTCTCCAAGAAGACTATTAATCAGTAAGCAGAGGTGCCTAATTTGCTTATTAAGAATCTAAATACATTAATCCAGATCAGAAGTCTCAGTTAAAGTCAAAACCCTTTAAGGGTCCTCGTCTGACTTTCCTGCCCAGCACAGTGCCTGAATTCAGAGGAGGACAGGGAGAAGAAAAGGCAGAGTTTCTAAAAATGGTTCAGCTGGCTTCTCATACTTCTTACTAAAGAATATCTGGAAGCTTAAGCAAAATGTGTGGATTACATTTTCAGTTTAAAAAAATGGAAAAAATGGCATAGTATAAGATATTGCATTGTTTCCATATTTTAATCTTAAGGTTAGATGTTTTTATTCACTCTCTAGAACAATCACTCCTCTGCTCCCCTAACATGGGAAAATTATAATAGTGGTTTGTAATTCATCCTGGGGGTTACAATAAAACTTCCCCTAAGAACCTGGGAATAAGATTGATAAGAGCAGTCTCTGATAAATAAATTTTAAGATCTGCACAATGACCAAGAAGATAACCTTACCTTTAAAGACAAAGAGTGGCTCCAGGTCTAGAAGACCTAAGAGTATACTTACTGACTGAAACCCTTATTAAAGAAGGAGTCACACAGAAATGAGGAGAGCGGAGAGGAGAACCAGGCACAGCCACCTACAGAAAGAAGAACAGATTCTCCCAGGCAGACTCCCCAGGCAAGATCTTCAAGACTTCTGAACCACTTACAGGCACTCCCAGATGGACAGTAATGCCCCCAAGCACTTGGGTTTTAATTCATCCAACGCCTTTGTCCTAATTCAGTCCTCTCCAAGCAGTCTTACTCATGTGTCATCAGGTACAAGCTTGTATATGGGAGAGAAGGCACTGACCAAACAAACTTGGACTCATCTGTCCAACTGAGCCCACACCAAGCAAAGCCCTTGTCCTAAGCGAAACAGAGATGCAGTAGAGAATTAAACATTTGAGGTCCTTGGGGCTAAAACAAATAAGCAAACAAGATAACTGCAGCTAGTGATAAGAATCCTCACACAAAATAAGCTGGAAAATGGTGGAAAGGGGGATGCATGTTTTAAGAAGAGGTATCAGAAATAATTATTATTTAATAATAAATGTGAGAAAATCACATTTAATATAAAACCAGAGGCTGACTCTACTCAAAGCATTTTCCAAAAGCATTGTTTAAAAAAAAAAAAAAGACAACTGGTCTAAATGGAGTCATCTGTGCTAAGTCCCATGTCACCAAACTTAGACCTAACCTCATTGCAGTTGGAGCTTCTCAGGAATGTAATCTTAGTCGGTCAGTCTGGGATTTTCTGATCAGCTCTAGTGAGGTAATCCACCTGGTTAGTCCCCTTATACTCCCTACATGAGATGCCCTTGCCAGAAACAAGCCACTCTTTCCCTGTCCCTCCTCCCTTCCTGTCTATAAAGCCTCCTGTTCTTTCTGCTAGATGGGATGCTGCTTGATTAATGAATCATTGAATAAAGGCAAAATGAATCTTTAAATTTACTCAGCTGAATTTTGTGTGTTTTTTAACAGTTTTTCAAGTAATTTTTTTTAAGTTATATATCAACACAATGGTAGAGAAGACTATAATGATTTAGACAGAGCAAGCAATGTGAAAGGGCATGTGAGGTAAGAGTAGACAAGTTAGGTAAGAGTAGGCTCTTTTTTGTCCTTGCTCTTTACCAAACACAGCAAAGGTCCCACCTCCCTCCTAAACCTCTACGAGGCTTTTGCCTCTACATGTTAGAACTTGTCTGCACCTCTGGCTGACTGTTTGATGAGGATCCAGAATCTGCCAGGCAAAGGCAGAGGGAACAGGAAAAGCTATGAGGCAAGAACAAGCCTAACATTTCTTTGGAATTCCCAATATGCCTGGAGCTTTATGAATAATGGGACAGTAACAGGAAACAAGGCTAGAGAAGCTGGCAGAGGCAGAGCCACAGAAAGAGATTTGGGTTTTACTGTAAGCTAATAGGAAGCAAGAGCCTAACATGACCTGATTTACATCTTTAATAGGTCCATTGGCTACCGTGTGGAGAATGAAGTGCGGGGTGGCAGAGGGGCTCCAGAAGTAGCCCAAGCAGCAGTGACCTTGCTGGGGGGAGGAGGGTTTCTCAGAAGAGAAGGCAGGAGCAGCAGCAGTAGTGTGGGGAGAAGAAATGGCTTCAGGGCACATTTTGGAGATGGATACCCAGAACTTGTTAATAGACATATACATATACATAGGGTGGGGAATCGTGCTTTGGCTTGGCTTGGCAAAGAGTGGTGACTTTTACTGAAATTGGGAAGACTAAGTGGGGGAGGTATGGGGGAGGGGAGATTAAGAGCTTGTTGATGGCATATCAGGTTCGAGATGCTCACTGGAGGCACAAGCAGAAATATCAATTAGGCAGTTGGGTAGGGCTCGTGAGAGAATACTGAGGTGAATCTACACATTTAGAATTTATCTGCACCTAAATGGACCCTTAAAGTCATGGTATTTCCATCCCTGTGACAGTTGTTTTTTCACTATAAATTAGTAAATTGAGAAATTCATGAAGGCAGAGTGAGCCAAGCTGGGCCTGTCCCTTGGCTTTGTCATTTACCTCAACTGAGAGCTGCTTCAGTAGATTGTTTTGTTGTGTTCCCATATGTAAAATAGTGTGCCCAATTCCCCCTTTTTCACAGTGTATCACGTGGAAATATGAAAAACTGACAGGTATTTAAACTCCTTTTTTTATTTATTTTTTATTCTATTGATTTTTCACAGAGAGGAAGAGAAAGGGATAGAAAGCCAGAAACATCGATGAAAGAGAGACATTGATTAGTCGCCATGCCCCCTACTTGGGATGTGCCCGCAACCAATGTACATGCCCTTAACTGAAATCGAACCTGGCACCTTTCAGTTCCCAGGCTGATGCTCTATCCACTGAGCCAAATGGGTTTCAGCATAAACTCCTTTTTTTAAATGCCCCACCAGTATGGTTCGGTGGTGGAGCATCATCAACCTACAAATCAGAAGGTCATGGTTTGATTTCTCTTCTGGGCACATGCCCAGGTTGCTGCTTGATCCCAGTAGGGGCATGCATGAGGAGCTGATCAGTCACTTTTCTCCCTCACTGATGTTTCTATTTGTCTCTCCCTTTCCTTTCCTCTCTGAAATCAATAAAAATATGTTTTTTAAAAAGTGCATTGCGAGAGAAACCAAGATGGCGGCATAGGTGAACATCTAAACTGCTGCCTAGTACAACAGTTTCAAAACTACAACTAAAATACAGAACAGACATCATGCAGAACCACAGGAAAGCTGGCTGAGTGGAAATTCTACAACTAGAAGGAAAGAGAGGGGCTCACAGAGACTCAGAGAAGCTGCAAAAAGCTGAGGTACAGAGATGCACGCATGGAGAGAATGGGGCAGAGTGCCTGGCTGTTTCTGCTGGCAGGAGGGATACAGAAACTCCCAACTGCACTGAACTCCAGTCCCGGATGAGACTCATACTGGGGAGTCCGGACTGTTGTGAAATGCAGGGAAACTTAGGGGAGCCATGAAAGAGAGAGGTCCGGAGGTGCGCACTAATGTGCTCACAGAGGGCTGACTATTGATTGTGCTGCTGGCTTTCTCTAGCTGCACTGAAATCACAGTCGGACTGCACTGAACCCCAGGTTCAGGCGAGACCCTGGGGAGCCAGACTCATAAGGGTCCCCGGAGCACACAGAAACTCAGGGGATCCAGAAAGGCAAAGGTCTGGAGGCCCGTGCACCTGCGCACAGATAGGGCTGCAGCGATTACCAAGGGACACTGAGAACAGGGACTGACAGGAAGCCAAGGCTATCTGCTCAACCCTGAGACTCTACCCCATCCAAGCCTAGCACAGAGGCTTTTGCAATCTTGCAAGTCTTTAGGTAGAATCAGCACAGAAGTTCTCTTGGCATTGACAGAGCTGACCCTCACAACCAGCTAGCTTGGAGGTCAATTCCCCCCAGTGATACCAACAACAATCAAGACCTAACTACAACAAGGCTGTATACACAGTCCACAAGAGTCCACCTAATATAACTGGGGAGGCAGAGCTACTGGGCCACATAGGCCACCTAGCACACAAAGCTACTCTATCAACTCAGGGAAGCAGCAAAAATACAGAGACAAAGGAACAGATCACAAACAAAAGAAATAGAGGAAAACAAAAGACTGGATATAGGTTATAAGGTTTTTCAAGAATATCCTAGAAAAGATGGATAAATTTAGCGAGACCCAAGAGGAGATGGAAAAGGACAACAACTAGAAATTAAACATACACTGACTGAAATAAAAAATATTATACAGAGACCTAACAGCAGACTAGAGGAATGCAAGAATAAAGTCAAAGATTCGAAATACAAAGAAGCAGACAATACTCAACTGGAAAAGCAAAAAGAAAAAAGAATCCAAAAATGTGAAGATAGTGTAAGGAGCCTCTGGGACAACTTCAAGCATACCAACATCAGGATTATGGGGGTGCCAGAAGAAGAGAGAGAGCAAGATACTGAAAACCTACTTGAAGAAATAATGACTGAAAACTTCCCCCAGCAATAAAAGAAATAGACTTACAAGTCCAGGAAGCACACAGAACCCCAAACAAAAAGAATCCAAAGAGGAACACACCAAGACACATCATAATTAAAATACCAAGAGCAAAAGACAAAGAGAGAATATTAAAGCAGCCAGAGCAGCGGTTCTCAACCTGTGGGTCGAGACCCCTTTGGAGGTCCATCGACCCCATCACAGGGGTCGCCCAAGACCATCAGAAAACACAGATATTTACATTACGATTCACAACAGTAGCAAAATTATTGTTAGGAAGTAGCAAAGAAAATAATTTTATGGTTGGGGGTCACCTCAACATGAGGAACTGTATTAAAGGGTCCCAGCATTAGGAAGGTTGAGAACCACTGAGTCAGAGAAACACAATTAATTACCTACAAGGGAGTACCCATACAATGGTCAGCTGATTTCTCAATAGGAACTATGCAGGCCAGACGGGAGTGGCAAGAAATATTCAAAGTGATGAATAGCAAGAACCTACAACCAAGATTACTCTACCCAGCAAAGCTATCATTCAGAATTGAAGGACAGATAAAGAGCTTCACAGATAAGAAAAAGCTAAAGGAGTTCATCAATACCAAACCAGTATTATATAAAATGCTGAAAGGTACTCTTTAAGAAGAGGAAGAAGAAGAAAAAGGTAAAGATAAAAATTATGAACAACAACTATATATCTATCAACAAGTGAATCTAAAAATCAACTGAATTAAAAATCTGATAAACAGCCAAAACCGGTTTGGCTCAGTGGATAGAGCTTCGGTCTGTGGACCAAAAGGTCCCAAGTTCGATTCCGATCAAGGGCATGTATCCTGGTTGGGGGCACATCCCCAGTAGGGGGCACGCAGGAGGCAGCTGATTGATGTCTCTCTCTCATCGATATTCCTAACTCTCTATCCCTCTCCCTTCCTCTCTGTAAAAAATCAATAAAATATATATTTTTTAAAAATCTGATGAACAAAATAAACTGGTGAATATAATAGAATCAGGGGCATAGAAATAGAGTAGACTGACAATTCTCAGGGGAAAGGAGTGAGGGAGGTGCAGGGAAAGAATGGACAAAAATCATACACCTATGAATGAGGACAATGAGGAGGAGGTAAGGGCAAAGGTGGGGTGGGAGCCGGGTGGAGGGGAGCTATGGGGAGAAAAAAGAGGAACAATTGTAATAATGTGAACAATAAAGAATTATTAAGAATGCTAAAAAAAAAAAGTGCATCGCAGTGCTTATTTGGTTAAATAAACAACTATTACACAATTACAGAGGAAACTTTAAGCAGATTAGGAGACCAAACTCAATGACCAGAGTTGATGACTTTTACTCTATTCTTACAGAATATTTGAAAATATTATAAGAGAATGATGGTTGTAAAATCAATTGATGAAATAAACATCAAAAAGTATTAATAGAAACTCTAGAATTAATTAATAGTAAATAATTTCAATTTCTCCTTTTAAGTCATTAACTACCACTATGGGATTATTGCCTTGATTTCCTACATTCCTGGGGCTTTTTCCTCAGCAGAGGAGACAGACATACTGTGAGACAGAGCTGGATAGAGATAGGTGTTAGATGCTTTCTACTGAGGCAAGAAGATGATAGGTAATTCCAATGTGGAAAGATAAGCAAATCACCTTAGAGGTGATTTCTCAAACACTGAACATAACCTTGGTTGGTTTTACAAAAACTTTATATTCCTACTTGGAATAAGTTTTCATTTTCACTTCAGCATTACTAAAGTAATTAAATGAAGTAAATCAACATACTAATGTTTCTAGGAGCCCTTACCAGGATTTTTTGTGGAGTCTTTTAAAGAGATTTCCATTTTCTCCCCATTCTCCGTTATCACTTACCACTTTTTCTGTGTAAATCTGAAAGATCTTGGAGAGCAACAGTCAACTTTTCTTAAAAACCCAACCCTGTATTTACTTTGGGAGCCACAGAGAAGGGTAGCATTAGAGAAAACAGAGGAGAGGGGTGAAGTGGAGCCCCTGACTTTCATTTCACTCCACACCACATTGCTGCAGAGCTGCTGCTTTAACTAAAGGGGCTGTGTTCCAGGGTCTGAGACACATTCCTCCTTGCTGCCAGAGCGGGAAACCAGCCAGGCCTGCATTCCACTGACGCTGGTTCCTAGCCATTTCTGTTACCCGTCAGTGCTGTCTCTTTTTCAAGAACCTGTGAGAGCCCGATCAGCTTGGCATTCTGGCTCTTTTGTTTGCTCTTTCTCCCCAATGCCTCCTTTCCCCTCTTGGACACTCTTTCATGTGGCAGCAGGGTCCAGAATCCACTGAACCAGCCTGAGAAAGCTGAGCCAACTCTGCTTAAGCTTTGAGAAACATGCTTTCTCTTAACTGCACATCTTTCCTCTCACCCTGATGGCTGCACAAGACATTTGAGTGTTAATAGTCAAGAATCTGTTTGGTCTTTGTTTTTAATATATTTTTACTAATTTCAGAGAGGAAGGGAGAGGGTGAGAGAGAGAGAAAGATCAATGATAAGAGATAATCACCCATCCACTGCCTCCTGCAAGCCCCACACTGGGGATCGCACCCACAACCCAGGCATGTGCCCTGACTGGGAACTGAACTGTGACCTTCTGGTTCATAGGTTAAGGCTCCACCACTGAGCCATGCCAGCCAGCTGGTCTTAGGTAAAAAAAATTCTCCTTAAGATCTCGTGTAACTGACTAGAATTTAAATTGGGATTTGAGTCCGATGCCCTGATTAGTTATAAACCTGCCTTGCTTTGCTAGTCATTGACCTAAACATGCATTTTTCTCAGGGACCTAGGACAGAGGAATGGCTATGGCAGGGCAAGATTCACTGAATTTTGGGGTCCCTAAGTCAAAATCTCTACTATAATACTTTTCACTAGCACCTTCATTTCATTATTAACAACAGTCGGGCTTGTTAATGGCTCTAAAAGCCCCATTTTTCAATGTCTGAACTTTAGGTTAGTTGTGAAAAAAGAACTTTTGCCCTGCAGAATGAATGTGCCTGGATGAAGTGTCGTTCCCCAAAGAGAGCACAGCCCTTCCCTATTTCACCAGGACCCGCTGTATACCACAGCGGTAGCATCAGTTCAACAGCAGATAATCACAGGCACATACTCACAGCCACAGCTCAGTCTGAGGTTTTACCTGTGAGAGTCTATTTATTAAATCTTTTGTAACACTTTTATTCTCCCCACTTTTCTGCATTATCCCCTAAGGTAAGTTTTATTCTAGACACTCAGCCCAAGAAGGAAAATCAGGAGAGAATTCTGTCCATGTTTATCTACAAAGATAATGTTTTCAAACCGGTTCTTCTAGTTTCCTTCTGAGACGTTTTCTCACTGAGAATGACAGGACTCAGGCTCTCTGTGCCACAGCTTTTTCAGTCTTCCGTCTGGAATGGACCTGAACCCAGAAACCTTCCTTACCTTTAGTTGAACTAGATGCACATCCACATGCTTGCTGTCTGAATCCTGCTGCACTGAGTGGGTTAGGTCCCGGACCCTCTCTGAGGTCATCCGGAGCCAGGTCTCAATTTCAGGTAAGTGAAGGACAATCTTCCAGTCTGCCCCTGTATGCAATGGGGGTGGCTTTTCATACTGCTGGTCAGAATCCATATCCTTCACCGCCTCTACTCCCTCACCCTGCTCCACGGTGGGTGTCAAGTTGATGGCCATGGGTGAAGCATCAGTAGCCATGGGATCCAGGTCTTGTGACCTCAGGGGGGAAAGGGTCACACTCATGGTTAACATGGAGAAGTCTAAATCTTACTTCTTTCCAAAATAGCTGAAAGGCAAAAGGAAAGAAGAAAGCAAGAGTCAGACAAGATTGCCAAATAAAGAAATGATACTTCACAGAAGAAACAGGATTTCTAAATTAAGCCAGATTTCTAAATTAAGAAACCATAGCTCATAGCAAAAACAGAAAGAGGTGTTTTAAGTTTCTACATAGTAGCCCCAAGACCCAGCATATAATAGGAACACAAAATCATGTGGTATTGCCTACCCCAACATCGATTCTCTCCTCATTCCTTGGTAACAACATCCTGATTTTCAGCTGTGTCTATTCCTGCCAAGAATTTAAAAGTGCATTCCATATCTCCATCATAGCTAGGTGTGGCCAAGTGGCTAAGTTCTGACCAATGAGATGTAAGTAGAACTCCTGTGTAGAAAGTCTGGGAAAGCTGCTGACTCAATTAGGAAGGACCCCCTTTTTGCCCTTCTGCTTCCCCCCCTTCTCCTAGCCTGTAACGTGGACTTCAGTTGCTGTCTCAAACCAGAAGATGCCTCTGGATGTATCAGGTAGAAGATGATAGAGCAAAGTGGTAGGAACATGGATCCCACATGATAACGAGGAACTGCCGGACTACTGCCCTGGACTTCTTTTATTGTGAGAAAGACAACATTCTGTCTTGTTTAAGCCGCATGAATGTTTGGGGCTTTTCTACAAGCATCCAAACATTATTTTGATTACTGAAACCAATATCTTCAATTCATGGGATAACAAGAGAGAAAACATGTTTGAGTTGGTGAAAATAGTATGCTGAGTTCAGAGAAAGCTGCTTCTTTCTATAATTTGTTAGATAAATAGATATCATGTAGTATTTCCAAACCTTTACTTTTCTGAAAAGTATAAATCATGAGATTAACTAACTCTCAACCTAAATGAAATTAGTATTTGGTCATGCTGAAATTTTGAGGCTCTGGAATTTTAAGAATAATAAATTGCTCTTAAACATATAACATTAAAATGTTAATCAAATACATGAAAAATAATATAAGTGTAGGTCATAATAAGGTAAGGTCACTTTTTTAAGATAAAGTTGATAAGATAAATTATCTAGCTATGTAAAAGATAAATTACCAGGGTATTATAAAGTAACTTTTTGGCCTTGTACACTAAACATTTTAAATAGACATTATTTGTAATTTCAGGAGCTTCTTTTACTCAAGGCGATGGGTTTCGTATCCTTTTAAAAGACTTTTTCTCATTCTACATATTCAAGTCACTTTATAGCTTCTTTCATCTAAAGATGAAATATAAAATTAAATGTGATTATATGAAAGTAGCCCATATGTCTTTAGATTCTGAATATTCCCTTAAAATCAACAACAAATTCTTTAACAGCTCTGGCTGGTGTGGCTCAGTTGGTTCGGCACTGTCCTGGGCATGAAGGCATTGCCAGTTCAATTCTGAGTGAGGGTACATGCCCAGGTTGCAGATTCAGTCCCAAGTAATACATGTTTTTCTTACATCAATATTTCTCTCTCTCTCTCTCTCACAAATACACACACATTTTTATTTTCTCTTCCCCGTCCCTCCCGCTCTGTCTAAAAATCAAAATCAATAAAAATTCTTTATAAAATATTTTACCTACTAAAAGGGGGGAAGGAAGTAAAGAAAGATCCCAATTTGACTAGGAACATGTAACTTTCCATATAGGAATAGGCACAGGTAATTAAAATACTATTGAATTAACAAAAGCCTTAAAAATAAGTTACTTCTGCCCTGGCCAGTGTGGCTCAGTTGGTTGATCATCATCCTGTGCATCAGAAGGATGCTGGTTCGATTCCCAGTCAGGGCACAAGCCTGGGTTGCAGGTTTGATCATTGGGGTATGCAGGGGGCATCCAATTGATATTTCTCTCTCACCTTGATGTTTTTCTCTCTAAAGTCAATTAAAAAATGTTTTAATAAATAAAAATAAAAATTTATTCCTAACACATGTTTCTGAAACCTTCCAATGCTACATCATGCTGCCCCTACCCAACTTATTGAGCATCATATTTTTTAATTAAATGATAAGGAGGTTTACAAATAAATTTTTGAAAGCAAAGTTACTTGCTAAAAGTAAAATATTATGTCATAAAGTAGGTTTATCGCTTTGGTACCTGACTTTGAGAATGGAACCTGAATTTTAGGCTTCAATTCAACAGCTTCCTCTGCCTGAGTATAAAAAGAAGAAATCTGCACCCTACATTTTTAAATACCTTTTAAAAATAACATAGTAATACCTGGCTATTTTCTATTACAAGATAATGGAAAATTTCACTGGGAGGGATACAACTTCAGGAAGAATAAGCTACCACACTACTTCTTTAAAAACTATACCCTAGCCTAAGACAGATTCTTATTTCCCAATAGCAATTTTTAATTTTTTATCAATTCCTGCCCTCAGGGGGATCCGCTTAGAATCACAATCCCAGAGGAGGAACCTGATACACAAAGGTTAATTAAGTTTCTAATGCAAGGTCACAGAACTAGGGGTGAGCAGAGGGAACATTGGTGTCACAGTGGTTCCCTTTTTTAAGAAACCAGGCTCATCCAAACAAGAAAACTATATGCCAAGGCCGTGTCCAATGAACTCTTTAAGTTACACTCACACCCAGTTACTCCTAGGCGCCTGCCCACGAGTCCCAAATAACTGATAAATGATGCCTGGTCACTGTATTTTCTCTGAAACTCCTAAATCAAGCTGTGCCTTCTCTGGAATATACATCATACTATAAACTAAAGAACACGCCAAAGAATTGGCTCAGTGCAATTTATGTCTCAACATACATTTCTATAAATATCAGCAGGCTGTGCACCAAGCAAGCACAGTGCAGTTTTGTGCAATTTAGGGTAAGATGCTCCACATTCTGGGTCCTAGTTTTCTTATTTATAAAATGACAAAATTGGCCTCCATGATCTGTAAGATCCCATCTGTCACTAAAAATCTGTGATTATCTATTTATCCAGAAATAACAAAACTAATGGAGGTATCCAACCTGTACTGAGAGCTGTGTAGCTACTAAGCAATGGCCTTCCATTTTACCAAAGCACAAAAACAGCATCAATAGATGTGTCCTACTTAGTGGAAAGAAAGAAATTATCACCGTGCAAACACATTGTGTAAATCATCACTTACACATTAAGTGTTGCTAATTCTTTCAGGAGGAGCAAATATGGGAAATTATCCTCTCTGGGAGCTTGCAATTTAAGACGGACAACACAAACGAATGTGATTATATAGATAACGATAAAATAATATTAAATAAAACTGTAGCTGTGTGCATCACAAATGATAAATAAACCTTACATTCAAGCTGCCAAAACAAAAATTACCTGCATTAAAAAATGTCAACCTGAATGTAATTAAACTGATTAACTGTAAACAAGAGAATCTCCTTAACCCAGAAAAGTAAAGCATTTTACTCAAGTTTTATTTTAGCTTCTATTTACTTTCCATAACAGATAACTTTGCCACTGGGGAAAAAAATACCTTATGTGTCATAATAGCATAGCAAACCTGGGAAGTGGCATAAATTTGATTAGCTACCAATTTTCATGGAAAATAATTACTATAAACATTTAATTATTAATTCTAGTAGTTCACTTTTAAATGAGCATCCTCAGATAACCAAACTCTATTTCTGATTTTTACAAAGTCACATCTGATTTAAAAGACAGTTAAAGTTTATAATTTATAGGAAAACTGTTCCACATTTTGAAGACTTACAGTAATATCTTTGTGTATATGTTCCCTGCCCTCCTCATGACTATTCAAGCTTGCTTTCCTATCAAATTAATTCTTCCAATTGAATGCAAAGAGTAGGAAATTCAGCACAAGTCTACATGTTCTTCTAAGTATTATAAGTACCAGTGCTTACAGGTACCCACCCAGTTACACTCTGACTCCAGAGCCCTGAGAGGGACAAATCAACCAGCACCCAGTAGCCTCTGCCTCCCCTCCCCCGCCCTCATCAAATGCTTATCTGTGGCTACCTTTCCAGCATTAGAGATAATACCACCTTTATCCCCTGGACTGTTAAAAATAACATAGATCAGATTCTTTCCTTTCCACAAATCCAGAGAAGATTCAACATTTAAAGTGTAAAAGTTGAAAGTAGTAAGGATTTTAAAGAGTATTATTTTTGTTTTAATCTAAAAGGTTTTCCAATCACACTCTATTTATTATCTTACAGAAATAGGAGAAACATACCATGGATTGCTTCCTAAGAAGGACTGGTTCTGCTAGCTCCCTGACAGTCCACAGGTGGTGAGTCAAAACCTGACATTAGCAGAATACATTCTATTTGAATACAACACATTTAAATCAGGAGAGTGTTCCTCTACCAAATTAGCAGGCAGAAAATGCAGCTACACAGCCTCGGAGCTGCCCACCCTTTCTCCCTTCTCTTGTGGTTTTCTCTCTTAAATAAAAGAATAGAAAAGCCGGGAATCTGCCGACTGTACTCACTGTAAATGCTTTTGTCCCTAAAAGTCCTTCAGGATTAAACGCCTGACTCCTCCTTCTCTCCCCCCTCGGGTTCTCTTCTCCTGGCCAAACAAGCTAGAGACCAGTGCAGGTCTATAGGGCACCAGCTTCAAACACCCTCAGTGGCCAAAATTGCTTACAAAAGAGAGGGCGGCTATGCTGTTCCTTTTGGGAAGCTAATGTGTAAGCTCCAGGCCTGTGCAGTCATAGGCAGGCTTTTGTGAACAAGCAGTGATAAGTGGGCTGAGGAAAAGGAGACAGTTGCCAAAACAAGGATCACTATGGGAAAGAATGGGTGGACGGAGCACATCCAGTCACAGTTTAGAAGAATCAAAAGCTGAACAATCCTAAAGAAGAATAAACAACTCTGGAAATAAATTAATAGTACTATTTTAACATACCCAGCTGAAAAAGCCAATCTGCGTTAAACAGGTTCAAAGAAATTGTTCTTTCCAAGCAAGAGCATCGTTGTGTGTAGTTTGAGAGGCAGTCTTGATCATTAAGCAAATCAAACCCATGCTTAAATATGTAGTCTTTCTGTGCTCTAAGCAGAGAAAGACTAGTGAGAAAAACAGTTTACTGACTAGAC
This sequence comes from Lasiurus borealis, assembly GCA_004026805.1. Lineage (NCBI taxonomy): Eukaryota > Metazoa > Chordata > Mammalia > Chiroptera > Vespertilionidae > Lasiurus > Lasiurus borealis. The sequence goes on along the minus strand of PVJN01019034.1, from coordinate 8,926 downwards.
CACCACTTATTACAAAAGATAGTAGGGTACAAATGCAAGTCTTCAAAAGCATGTGAGAAATGAAAGCATAATTCTAGCCACATTGAACAAACCTGCCTCCTACAAAGCACATGTAAAATCGAAGTGAAGAGAATTGTCAGACATCACTAAGTGTCTATTTTTCTCCCTCTTCATTTTTTTCTTTCAAATGCTTATTATCATGCTTCACAGAAGCTATTCATAGAGACACTGAGTTTTGAAAGAAAAAAAAAAGTTACACTGGAATGTTTTTATTTTTGTCTGAGGTTAGTTCTCATGCTGACTGCAATAAGGAAAAAGAAATGAGCTCGAGACGTGCATCCTGTACCTGATTCCAGGAGTCTAGAATCAGGCTCTGCAAAGATAACACAAAAAAACACAACACATCCAGCAAATCACTTAATTAAATGTCCTGGTTTACCTAGATGAATGAGGCCCTAATTCATCATCTAGTTTTATGTCTTGCTGTATACCTACCTTCCTGGTTTCTTGTAAGGGGAGAGTTAGGAAATTTTAAGCTCTTAACGAAGAGAGCCAAAGAGCTCCTGTTAAATATTAGGTTAAATTTGTATCTAGGGGAGTACAAAAAGAAGAGCAGCTTTTGTAAAATGCTCCTAAAGAAGTTTGCATAAACCCTGTCTCATTCCTCCTCCTTGGCCTTCTCCCCACTCCACACCCTGGAGAACTCACCTGTCCTAACACAGGTTAGTGAGATCACTGAAGAAACCCCAGGTCAGTCTCACTTTCTAATCCTCCCAAATAACAAAACAGCCTGCAAGTGGATATCAATGAGAAGGACTTTAAGCTTTAAGGGAAGGAGCGGGGAGAGGAGACAGCATGGAAATAGTGAGCAGTGGGGCCCAGACAGTTCTACAATTGAAAAGATCTTTTCAGTGATATCATTGATGTTCCCTTTCTCTCATCTCTCTCCTTTTCCCCCTTTAATGTCTTTTGTGCGCACTGTGCCCCCAGCTGGGTGCTGACCACATCCTCCTAATCACACAGAGCCCAGGCACTCTCTCCCAGGTCCCCCTTAATCACCACTAATTTCATGCCCAGAGCACAGAGTCTTCTGCAGCCATAACATACTTCATCAATCATCTCCCTTGCTTAAACCCTTCACCTACCCCCATATCCCCAACCCACCACCCCAATTATTCAGGACCTTCTCCTGTGGCATGGAACCCCAAGTTGACTCAGCGAGTCATCATACCACCTGTGTTTTCTTTCCCTCATTACAGCAGCCAGTTCCTGTCACTCAGATTCATTTGGCTGCATCAGCCAGTCAGCTCGGAATGGTGCCCAGGGTCATGACTATGTGGACCTGGACTCAGTGAACACTAATGAGTGTTTCTATTTCTCACACTCACCCCAACTTGCTAATAATCACCTTTAAGCATTAGGTAGCCTCTTAAAAGGAAATGGATTTGTAAAACTCTAAAACATAATAGATGCAGTTGTGTTGTTTTTTTTGCCAATGCTATTAACACAAATTTAATACACACATGTGTATGGTAACCTCACATAAATGAGAGAGTCAGAAACCCCCAACCTCTGGAGAAGAGAGAGGCTGGAGATTCAATCAATCGCTAGTGGCTGATAATCTAATCAATCATGCCTATGTAATAAAGCCGTCATAAAAACTCAAAGCACAGGGTTCAGATAATCTCCTGGCTGGTGAACAAGAATGCATCCACATGCTGGGAGGTGGTACACTCCAAACTCCATGGGGATGGAAGTCCTGTGCTTAGGAATCTTTCAGGCCTCACCAGATGTAACTCTTCATAGACAGTTCATTTGTACCCTACTATCCTTTGTAATAAGTGGTGGTGTAGTCAGTTAACTGTTTTTCTGCCTTCTGTGAGTGGTTCTGCAAGTTAATCCAACCTGAGGAGGGGGTCGTGGGAACCTGAGGAGGGTTCAGTTTATAGCCAGTCAGTCAATCAGACCCACAGGTAACCATCTAGACTGGCCATTGGTATCTGAAGTAGAACAAGGGAGGGAGACAGTCTTGTGTGACTAAGAACTTAAACTGGGGGATTTGACACTGTCTTCAAGTAATAGTGTCAGAATTGAATTAAATTATAGGACAACCATCTGCTATCAGAGAATTGCTTGGTGTGGGAAAATCATCATTCACTTGGCAATCTGAAATGCCAGAGGTGTAGTATTGAGAGTAGAGGAGACACGGAGGAGTGTGTTTTTCCAAAATGACAACACTGGATGCTAGAAGACAATGGTTTCTCTTAGGAAGGGAAAAGAAACCTAGCATAGAATCGTATACCAAGAATAATATCAAATTACTAGAGGTCCGGTGCACAACATTTGTGCACTGGGGGAGGGGAGATCCCTCAGCCTGGCCTGTGCCCTTTAGCAGTCCGGGAGCCCTCGGAGGATGTCCAACTAATGATTGGAGTGGGCGTAAGCCACATTCAGACATCCTTAGCACTGCCGTGGATGCGGGAGAGGCTCTCACCACCGGGGCTGTGCTCGCCAGCCATCAACTGGCTTGTGGCTGAGCAGTGATCCCCCTGTGGGAGCACACTGACAATTAGAGCACAGCTCCTATGTTGAGCATCTCCTCCCTGGTGGTCAGAGCATATCATAGCAACTGGTCATTCTGATGTTCAGTCAATTTGCAAATTACCCTTTTATTATATAGGATAATCAAATGTTAGGGCAGACTAAAAATATTTTCAGATATTGAAGCTCATACACACACAAAAAAAAATCACACATACTTTTTCATGAGATACTAGAATCTCTCTAGATACTTTACCAGAGAGAGTAGAGAGAGAGAGAGAGAGAGAGAGAGAGAGAGAGAGAGAAAACTTTGGCAGCCATTGACTCCCAACTGCACCCAGATTTGGTTCTCATTGTTCAGTTCCTATGCCAGTCAGCATCAAAAGCTCTGCTTCCTAGATAGCCATTGGCTCCCTACAGCACCCAGATTTGGTTTTCATTGGCTAGTTTCTATGTTAATCAATGTCAGAAGCTCCACCTCCTAGGCAGCCATTGGTTCCCCACAGCACCCAACTTTGGTTCTGATTGGTTGGTTCCTATGCCAGTTATCATCTCCAGACCTATCTCTGGGCCTGATCAAAGAGGCAGGGCTTAACAGCAGTCCCCTACAGAGGCTGAGAGAGAAAGAAAAGCCTGGCTGCTGGTGAAGATCAGAAAGAAAGGAGAGAAAGAGAGAGGTAAGTACCTGATCAACAGCTTCCACTGAGGCTGCAGATGAGACCCTGACTCACATTCTGTGTCTCAGTCACCTGAGCAGTCAATGTTGGGTCACCAGGCTGTAGCTGGGCAACCCAGCATAACTTCCAGATGCTCTGCTTTGGTCACAGGAGCGGCCCTTTCCCAAGCTCCAGGTTTGGGAAACATCCCCCCAACCCTGCTCCTCCAATTGCTGGCTCGGCCCCTCACATGGACGGCTGGGAGTGACCTGGGTGCAGAGGAGGTTTTCGGACCCAGGTATGTATGCAAATTAACCTTCATCTTTATTGGGTTAATTTGCATACTCACTCTGATTGGTTGTGGCATAACTGAGGTACAGTCAAATTTACCTGATTCTCTATTCTTAGGTAAGATTGTTTCAAAATGAAGGTAGTTACCAAAAGAATCAACTAAAAGATGAAAAGTAGTTGTTTCTAAAGAATAGGAAATGTAAAAGAAGAGGGTATGGGAATTGCTGTTTTCTAAACTTCAGAACTACTTAATTCTTAACTTTTTGTGTATAAACATAAAAATTAAAATTGACTGTATTAAAAAAGAAAAGAGCTTCTTAACTTCAGGACAGGGCTATAATACACTCAGGTATATTGAATATCTTGAAATAGGAACATAAGGCACATTAGTTCTCAAACTTAATGAAAATGATTATTTTTGTTTATTTTGGTAGATTATTGCAGAAAACTGAGTGGGTACACTTGGGTAAAATGGTAAGATAAAAATGTATCTCCAATCTTCCTAAAACACATTTTTTAGTAGAAAATGCTCACTGTGACTTAATGCAATATTGGTTTCACTCAAATAATCCCTTTAGGAAAGGACTGCTTCCTATGAACAAAATCTGATCTCATTAAAAAAGCCGCAGGTGATTAAGTGATCAAATTGAAGGTCAGGCTATTTCGTTCTTTATTTTTTATTTAATAAATCTTTATTGTTCAGATTATTACAATTGTTCCTCTTTTTCCGCCCCCATAGCTCCCTTCCACCTGGTTCCAACCCCATTCTCTGCCCTTACCTCCCCACACTGTCTCATCCATGGGTGTACAATTTTTGTCCAGTCTCTTCCTGTACCCCCCACATCCCTTTCCCCCTGAGAATTGTCAGTCCATGCCCTTTCTATGCCCCTGATTCTATTATATTCACCAATTTATTCAGTTCATCAGATTTTCAATTCACTTGATTTTTAGATTCACTTGTTGATAGCTGTGTATTTGTTGTACATAATTTTTATCTTTACCTTTTTCTTCTTCTTCCTCTTCTTAAAGAATACCTTTCAGCATTTCATTTAATACTGGTTTGGAGTTGATGAACTTATTTAGCTTTTCTTATCTGTGAAGCTCTTTATCTGACCTTCAATTCTGAATTATAGCTTTGCTGGGTAGAGTAATCTTGGTTGCAGGTTCTTGCTATTTATCACTTTGAATATTTCTTGCCGCTCCTATCTAGCCTGCATCGTTTCTGTTGAGAAATCAGCTGACATTCATATGGGTGCTCCCTTGTAGGTTATTAACTGTTTTTCTCTTGCTGCTTTTAATATTCTCTCTTTGTCTTTTGCTCTTGGCATTTTAATTATGATGTGTCTTGGTGTGGCCCTCTTTGGATTCCTTTTGCTTGGGGTTCTGTGCGCTTCCTGGACTTGTAAGTCTATTTCTTTCACCAGTTGGGGGAAGTTTTCAGTCATTATTTTTTCAAATAGGTTTTTAGTATCTTGCTCTCTCTCTTCTCTGGCACCCCCATAATTCTGATGTTGGTGTGCTTGAAGTTGTCCCAGAGTCTCCTTACACTATCTTCCAATTTTTGGATTCTTTTTTCTTTTTGTTTTTCTGGTTGAGTGTTTTTTTCTTCTTTGTATTTCAAATCTTTGACTTGATTCTTGCAAGTCTCTAGTTTGCTGTTATATCTCTGCATAATATTTTTTATTTCAGTCAGTGTATGTTTAATTTCTAGTTGGTCCTTTTTCATATTTTCAAGGGTCTTGCTAAATTTATTGGTCTTTTCTAGTAAATTCTTGAAAAACCTTATAACTGTGGTTTTGAACTCTATATCCAGTCATTTCCTTTCCTCCATTTCTTTCATTTGTAATCTGTTCCTTTATCTCCACATTTTCGCTGCTTCCCGGAGTTGGTAGAGTAGTTTTGTGTACTAGGTGTCATATATGGCCCAGTGGCTCAGCCTCCCCAGTTATCAAGATGGACACGCTTAGTGCACTCCTTTGTGGATTGTGTGCACAGCCTTGTTGTAGTTAAGTCTTGATTGTTGTTGGTAACACTGGGAGGAATTGATCTCCAGATCAATTGGCTGTAAGGATCAGCTATGTCTATGCCAGGAGAACTTCTGTGCTGGAGACACCCTTATTGAACAAGACTTGCAAAATTACAAAAGCCTCTGTGCTCAACTTGGATGGGGTGGGGTCTCAAGGTGGGGCAGACAGCCTTAGCTTCCCATCAGCTCTGTCCTATGAGGCCCCTGGGTCTCAGTGTCCCTTGATAATCACTATAAGCACCTCTAAGAGAGAGCCACCCTTGAGTTTCACCCACTGCCAGACAGTCCAGTTTCTCCCCAAATGAGTTTGGGTTCCCCAAAACTCGCCCAGAACTGGAGTTCAGAACAGTCAGGAACTTCCATCTCCCTTCTGCTTTAGAATGTCAGCCATGCACTCAGCCACCCATGCACTCAGCCGCCCGTCCTCTCCAAGTGATTGGGTGTCTCCATACCTCAGCCTTTTGCAGTTACTCTGATTCTCAGTGTGCTTTCCTCTTTCCTTCTAGTTATAGAATTTCCACTCAGCAAGCCTTCCTGTGTTTCTGGATGGTGTCAGTTTTGTCTTTTAGTTGTAGTTTTTATATTGTTATGCAAGGCAGCAGTTTAGGTGTTTACCTATGCCACCATCTTGGTTTCTCCCGAAGGTCAGGCTATTTCATTATTTGTCCCACAAATAGATATATTCTGGATTGAATAACTTTCATTTTTGAAGACAACTAAGTCAGGCTGAAACAAATCATGAATTTAAGCCAAATCTTTCAACTAATGTTAGATCTGATTTTGCTTTTGATGTTGCAACATGAGAACACATCAAATAACTAGCACACTGCTGTTCTCATATAAACAGCAGTCATTCTACAGCGTTTTCATAAAGACTAGGATTTTTAAAAGCATTATTTTCTATTTACTATTATTTCCTACTCACCCTAATATCCCAGACATGTAAAAGGGATTTTCTTTAGTAGATTCTGATATGAGATTCCAAATACTCATGGGAGACAGCAAAGGCTCTTAATTATCCAAAAGTCTGATGTGATCAGAGATTCTCCCTCTGAATGTTGTTTATTACAGAAAAAATAATTGAACATCTGGTATTATATTTGCTTTTTAAAGAAATAGTTCAGCAAGGTAGAATCTATTTGTTTCAAATATTTTACAACAATTTTGCCTAACATGCATTAAGTTTCTTAAATACTATTCAAGCACTTCTGCCCAGTCAACCATCTAAGTTGAAGACCAAGTGTCTGATAAAGTAGAACTTGTTCTGACATGAATTGGTGTTTTAAAAAACAATACCAAGAACAAATAAAAGTTAAATATTATGAACCTTCAAAGAAAAATAAAATACATGTTTTCTAGTAAAAAGCAGATAGTACGAGCCCATAAATATTTTTGTTCCGTGTAGGCTGGTAGACAATAAAAGCATCAGACATAAATCATTTTAGCATAACTTCATCTTTATCTTCATTGAACTTTTGTCTTTTTTTCTCAATAAATTATTTATTATCTTGCTTAATGAAATAAACAGCAATAATAGAAACTACTGAGCCAGAGCTAATGACATAAAAGCCTTTGAAATAAACTTTAAAAAAATTAGATTTAATATTACAAAATGTTTTGCCAGATTTTCCTTTCAGCAAAGATGAAAAAATTTAGGAGGCCCTCTAAATCACAGAAGTATAAAGGACAAAAGATACTGACGGCTATAGCAGGCCAGTCTATACACTCTCCCTTTGCCAGAAGAGTGCTAGAACTTAAGCTGAAACCCCCTAGACATTTGGTCTTACCACTTACCACTAACGAAGCTGTGGTCATCATTCAAGCATATGAACATTATCCAAGAGTGGCTGTTATCCAGAAGTTAGTCAGATCCTTGAAAGCATTTTAATTTTTACATATTGCTTTGTTAGCAATAGTTGCAATTGATGTGACACTCATACACAATTGGTCCTTCTCCAATAGGCTCTAAAAGTCACCCATTTATAATTTTTCAGTTAATACTTCACAATCAAATGACACAACTATTTTGGTCTTACTTAGTCATTGCAGCCAAATACAATGAATCTCAGACAAATTCTGCTTTCAGAGCTTCTATCCATTGTGTCCTTTCCCCTGATCCATCATCATTGTTAACAGTTCTGTATGATTCAAACATTGATTTGGAAGGACCTTTGAATGAGTTTCCTTAACAAGAAATGTTGCTTCCTGTGCCTGAAAATGATCAATCCAGAATATTTCATTCATCTACAGCTGACTCAGTTTTTAGAGTAAGTGCATTCTGAATGGCCTTTAATCAAACTGGAGTTTATAAGGAGGGAGTTTTGTTTTATTTCATTTTTTAACATAATATAAAACACAAACAGCTGAGGTAATATATTTTTTGTGCTTCCACCAAAATGTGTGAAATAACATGAAAATTTAAAAGACAGATTTATAAAGAAGAGGAATATATTACTCCTGCTTTCTTTTGGTTAGCATTGGCATGGAGTATCTTTTTCCTTTTCTTATTAAGGAAACTCATTCAAACAGGTTAGGGCTCTTATTGTCTGTTAATCATACAGAACTGCTGATCCAAACAGGCTAGGGCTCTTATTGTCTTTCTTGATGATTTATATTTTTAGTGTAACTACTAAAAGTTTTTATGTTGTGGTTAGTATGAATCTTAATAAAACATTTTATAGATGTTTACAAGGTTCAGAAGTTTATATTAAGCTGATAGCACTTTAATTTCAACCTCATTTTAAAAAACTCCACACTTCCCTCTTCCTGCCACATTTTATGCTATTGATGTAACATTTTATCTTTTTATATTGTGCATCCATTATCAAATTATTGTCGCTATAGTTATTTTTAATATTATTCTTTCAGCTTTTATACTAAAAATAAGTTATTTACATACCACCATCACATTATTAGGATTCTAAATTTGGCTCTATATTTACCTTTACCAGTGAGTTTTGTTTTCATGAGGTTAGTGTTTTTTCATTTGAACTTGAAGCACTCTTTAGAATTTCTTCTAAGGCAGGGCTAATGGTAATGAACTCCCTTAGATTTTTTTTGTCTGGGAATTTCCTTATCTCCCCTTCATTTCTGAAGGACAGTTTTGCCTTTAAAACATATTTTTGTTTGGTTATGATTTCTATTTCTTTATTAAACTCATTTTTTTTCATGCCTTATTTTCCTGATTTTGTTTAGTTGTCTGTGCTGCTTGCATTTCATTCACTGTTATTACGAAGATTATTTTGAATTCTTTGTCAGGCAAATTGTAGATCTCTACTTCTATGAGACTGGTTCCTGGAGCTTCATTAGTTTCCTTCGGTGTTGTCACATTTGCCTGGTTCTTCATGATCCATGTAACCTTGCACTTTTGTCTTTGCATTTGCAGGAGCAAACACCTCCTCCAGTATTTCAA
>PVJN01019033.1:22308-38121 GCA_004026805.1 Lasiurus borealis | reverse complement strand
TCTGTTTTAATTTTTCCACCTATAAGATGGGAAAAATGATACTATTGCCTCAGAAGGATCCTGTTATTTACTACTTTTTATAATCAGGGGAAAAAAAATGTAGCCGCCCATACAACAGCAAGATGCCTTTCATCTGTATGAAAAGTATGGTGCATGCAGCATCCTGAATTGTGTGAGGGATGTCCAACTACTAATTTAGACCCAAGGGGTCCTAGATTGTAAAAGGATGCAGGCCAGGCTGAGAGACACCCCCTTCCCCCGCCATGCACAATTCTGTGCACCAGGCCTCTAGTAAAAACATATTTAAAAAAAAAATCCTTCAAGCTAAGCTGACTTAATCATGTGGCTAATGCCTGTCTACTTGAATTGATTTATTGTTTCTTATAATATTCGTTATTGAAAAGACCTCTGATAAGTTTGATTATGAAGTGATTATTTTCAAATTGTCAGTTAGGTATTAGACAGTAACTCTAAATTTTTCTGATGATTGTAAATTGTAATTTCTTCCAATCTTAATATATTAAATCTCAGAGATTAATTTTAAATTCTCACCAAATATATAGTAAAACAAGGAAAGACTTGTTGGTTATAAAGCTTAGTTAAGGGAGCTCTGTCATAAAATTCTGTTAGAAGTTTATTCAATTCTGATTATAGAACTCTTGGTCATAAGATTATATTTTTAGCTTTGCAATTAAAACATTAAGATGATCCAGTTTCTTCCAGTTCCCGAGAGCCTCAGGAAACTGAATGTATATTGTGCTATGTGTGTGTGTATTTTTTTTTATATATTATAGATTTTGTCACAGGAATTAGGTTTTAGAATTGTATTGCTTCATATGTTCCTTGAAATACAATATTATGGCTATAACCTTTATCATGTTTTGTACTTTCTCTGTAAGGTCATTCCGAGCCTTAACCTTTATTTGCTTAGAAGTCAGTGAAAAGACAGAAGCAGATGCAGAAAATAATATTTGTAATTGAAAACTGGCCAAAGGTCAGCAAGCCATACCTGTCTTTCCAGGGCATTTTGTGCTTTTTGACTCTGGTTCATCATCCTTGAAACCTAAATAAGCATTGGAATGAAAACAAAATGTCATAAATCAATTAATAAAAAAGCAAAATAATTTTTCGGTGGCCTGATTATGCCACTTCCTGCACAAAACATTTTGTCATTGAGATGATTATTAATTTACTACATGAGAAACAGGAGCAATTTTCACGTGTATCTGTGAAACCATCCGCAATATTACTTAACAAATAGGAAAATTTTCTAACCTCTGATAAACATTATTGAATAATACATGACAGTTTGAAAACTATAAGTAATTAAAGGATATAGTTGCTGCAGTTATAATCTTTAATACCATGTACCTATAAGGATCTGGTCTGGATATTGTTTGTTATTTAAAAGAAATTAATTTTGACTAGCTTTAGGATCCCTGATAAAAATGAACAAACTTCCAAAATAACAAGTGTTTTGAGAACAGGATCTTAAATGTCATGCACAGCCACCTGCATTCATTATTTTGTCTGCATTACCCCAGTGTGATCAGACTATTTTAGATGATGCCATTTCACTTCTTTGCTAATATGTCTCAGTGATGCATCACTAACACTGGGCACTATTTTCCTTTTGTCCATATTCTTAGCTCTAAGGTGAATATAATTCAGAGCATTTACTTGACTTCCTTGAAAATACTAGTGAAAGGCAAGTTTATATTGCATTGGAATTGAAAACAAATGTCATAAGTCAATTAGTAAAAAAGTAAAATAATTGCACTGTATTTATTTAAATGAGTTTTGTGGTTGTTGTTGAAGATCCAGCTATTTGATACACTATATGTTCTTTATAGTACCTAAGGACCTTGTCTAAAAGACTTTAGGCTGAGAGGAAAAATGATTTATAAATTATATATACTTTGTAGATTCCTCTACTTTGAAAATGTATTGAGTAGCCAAATGAGTGGTCGAATACTGCACGAAATGTCTAGAGACATGTGGGTCTGAAATGCATAATTTAAATCGATTTGAGAAACTCATGCAGCTTAACAAAAAAATAAGATAAACAACCCAATCAAAAAATAGGCAACTGATCTAAATAGACACTTTTTGAAAGAAGACAGAAGGAAGGCCAAGAGACATAAAAACCTGCTCAAAGTCACTAATCATCAGAGAGATACAAATCAAAACAACAATGTGATACCACCTCACACGTGTCAGAATGGCTATCATCAACCAATCAACAAATGGTAAGTGCTGTTGACGATTCAGAGAAAAAAGAACCCTCGTGTACTGCTGGTGGGAATACAGATTGGTGTAGCCACTATTGAGAACAGTATGGAGTTTCCTCAAAAATCTAAAAATGGAACTCCTATTTGACCCAGTGATCCCACTTCTAGTAATATATCCCAAGAAACTAGAAATATAAATCAGAAATGATATATGCACCCCTATGTTCATAGCAGCACAAATCACCATAGCTAAGATTTGGAAATAGCCTAAGTGCCCATCAACAGATGAGTGGATTAAAAAACTGTGGTACATCTATGCAATGGAATACTACGCTGCAGTAAAAAAGAAGGAGTTCTTACCATTTGCAGCAGCATGGATGGACCTGGAGAGCATTATGCTAAGTGAAATAAGCCAGGCAGAGAAAGATAAATATCACATGATCTCACTCATTTGTAGAATATAATGAACAACATAAACTGAACAAAAATAGATCCAGAGACAGAGAAAGATTAATCAGAACAACAAACCTCAGGGAAGATAGGGGACAGAGTGGATAAGGGGAAGAGATCAACCAAAGGACTTATATGCATGCATATAAGCCTAATCAATGGACACAGACACCAGAGTAGGTAGGAGCATGAATGGGAGGTGGGTGGTAATGGGGAATAAAGATATATGTGATACCTTACTTAATAAAAAACGTCAATTTGATGTTTTTGGATAGATGGACCCTCTCATTATTACAAATTTTTTCTATCTCCACACACATTTTTTTCTTAAATTCCAAGTTTTTAATGTAATAAAATATATACAAAATAAAATTATTTATTTTATCCATTTTCAAGTGCACAGTTCAGTGGCATTAGTTTCATCCACATTTGGCAGTCGTCACTACTATACATTTTCAAAACTTTTTCATTGCTTTAAACTGGAACTCTGCAGCCATTAAGGAGTAACTCCCTATTCTCCTCTTGCTCTAGTTCTTGATAAACTACAATCTATTTCTAACTTTGACTATCCTATCTAATAAAGAGGGGATTTGCAAATGGACCATCACTCTGTCACAAAATGGCTGCACCCACAGCTGAGGGCAGGTTCCCATAAAGAGCCTTAACGAGGGACCTGAGGCTAAGCCCTCCCCTACCCCCACGAGGCTTGATAGGGGACCTCAAGCCATATCCCCAACTCAGCAGGGCTTGACAGGGGACCTCAGGTCCTGCCCCTTACCCAGCAGGGCTTGACAGGGGACCTCAGACTGCACTCCCCACCCTGCAGGGTTTGATGGGGGAACTCAGGCTGCACTCCCCATTCCAGCACCAGGCTAGGGGACCTGAGGCTGTGCCTTCCTGCCTGGCTGGGCTTGAAAGGGGACCTCAGGCCATGCTCCCCACCCAATGGGACTTGATAGGGGACCTCAGGCCATGCCCCCAACCCAGCAGAGCTTGACAGGGGACCTGAGGCTGTACCCCCCTGCTGATGGGGCTTGATGGGGGACCTGAGGCTGTACCCCCCTGCTGATGGGGCTTGATGGGGGACCTGAGGCTGTACCCCCCTGCTGATGGGGCTTGATGGGGGACCTGAGGCTGTGCCTCCCTCACGGTGCTGGGACGGGGAACCTGAAGCTGCACCCCCTCCCCACCTGCAGGGCTTGATGGGGGACTTCAGGACATGCCCCAAACCCAGTGGGGCTTGATGGGGGACCTCAAGGCATGCCCCCCCACCCTAGTATGAGCTGGGGGACGTCAGGCCATGCTCCCTGTCCTGGCACTGGGCCAGAGGACCTAAGGCTAACCCCCTGCTCAGTGAGGCTTGACAAGGGTGGGACTGGCCAGTTCTAGATCTAGCCTAATGAGGGGTGTGGGGGGGCATGCCAGGTCTGGGTCTCACATGATTTTGAGGCACATGTGGATGGGCAGGACCTTTACTCTGGGTCCCATGGTGCACCCCAGACGCTGACAGGAGAAAGATTTTCATATACGTTTTACTAGTTTTCTTTCATCTCTGACACTTCTATTATAGAGAAAGGGTAAATAGCAATCTAATTAATCCCCTTTTAATGTGCAAGAATTTCATGCATCAGGCTACTAGTTATAAATATTCATTTAAGTTGAATTATACAGTATTTGTTATTTTGTGTTTAGTTCCACTTTAACATATGGTTTAAATTGTATCTACATTATAATTTGTGTCAAGATATCTGTGTTTATACACACCACATTTCTGTTTTTCCATTCATAGGTTAATAAATACTTAGAATGTTTCCATATTTCGGTTATTGTGAACAATTCTGCAATGAACATTAGCACACACATTTCTATTTGTGTCCCTATTTTCAATTCTTATAGGTACATACCTAGAAGTAGAACTGCTGGGTCACATAGTAATTGTGTTTGGCTTTAAAGGAATGGCAAAACTGTTTTGTACAATACTGCATAGTTTAACATTTTAAATCCACTATGCCCATCTCTGCTTTTTCATTGAGAATTTAGTACATTTACATTTAAAGTAATTATCAGTAAAGAAGGACTTATTTCTACCATTTTGCTATTGACTCTTTCATGTGTGTCCTACAATTTTTTTTAATTGCTCAATCTGCTATTGAATCCCTATGCTCAATATTTTAATTTAGTAATTATAATCTTTAGCATTAACTTTCTATTTTTTTAATAATTTTATATCTCTTTTTTAATGTTATCATCTAGTTCTACATTGTTTCCATGATTTTCCTGAGTGTTTTCCTTTAGATGTTTTCCAGGTTTTCCTTTAGATATTTGAGCATATTTAAGACTTTAAAAATACATTTGGTCAATTAAATCTAATTTCTATACTTTGTTAGTGATGCTTCTGTCAATTTTTTTTTCCTTTAATGGAATAGAGTTTCTAGTTTCTCTGTATGCCTTGTGATTATTATTATTATTATTAATTATTATTATTATTATTATTATTATTATTATTATTATTATTTTGCTGTTATGGACAACTGGACATTTGGGGTTTGCTGTTCCTTGATTTTTAATGCTGTAGTCACAGATTTATTTAATGACTTCTAAACTATTTTTTCAAGATTGTATTCCATTGTTTGTATGGTCACTGAAGTCTATATTTCCTCAGCTTGTGTTCAGCTAATGTTTTAAGAGATTTCCCTGAACAACAGTGAAAAAAGAAATCAATAAAGCAAGAACAAACAACATGACACAAAAACACAGAAAAAAACAAGCTGAAACAAGCACTCTCTTTAAAACAGACTGTGATTACATTATCAGTGGAGTCCTCCTGTGTCCACACTTGTGGCTGGTGGAAATGGAGCTCTTTGGGTACCATGGGAATAAGAATGTCCAGAGACTCTCATGGGAGGATGAGCTTTCAAGAAAAGCTTTATTGATTTAAGTGAGTTCACCTCCAAGGTCTCCCTCCATTCCACCATGGAAACAGCCTCATTTCTGTCTTTAGCAGGGCTAAGCCCAAAGCCATTTCCCAGAGTCTCACTCCATAGTAAAGCACAGTCTAGCCCAGCATCTGAGTAAGTTAGCTTATGTCCTGATCACCGGGTCATGTGGTTTCTAGGGCCACATGACAGGCTAATGCAGGTGACATAGCCTGTGAGTACAAGGAAGCAGAAGTGAAGAAAGTGTAACAAGAGAGCAAGAAGTCCTTGTCTAAGGGTTATAATTAAGAGCTTAACCATTTGAGCCTTCAAGATTTCGAATGCTTATATTGGCTCCACCCCTCTGGCCAATTACCTTTTTCCCAGGTTAGACTGACACCTTCCCTACATCACCCCTACTTCACTGCTCATGAGCTCCTCTTGGCGGGACACCTTCCCCCAGTGATCTGCCGCAAACGGACCTGTCATTCCCTGGAGAGTGTAAAGTAGCAGCTTCTGGGGGAAGCTACCCAGAGGACCATGCTTAGAATGTCTGGCCTCCCCTTGGCTCCTTTCTATTCTAATATTAGCTAGCTAATCATGAGGGGAACAAAAAGAGAGTAGGCCATTACATAGTAATAATCAGCTCAACCCAACAAAGAATACAACATCTGTTAATATTGATGCAGCCAATGTAGGAGTACTTTAAAATATATAAAGTAAATACTAATAGACATAAGGCAGAAAACAGAAATAGAATAAGAGTAGGAAACTTTTATACCCTACTAACATCAATAGATAAGTCATTCAGACAGAAAATCAATAAACAAACATTAACCTTAAACAAGACATTACATTAGGTGAACTTAACAGATATATGTGGAATATCCCATCCAAAAGCAACAGAATACACATTCTTTTCAAGTACATTTGAATAATATTCCAGGATAAATCATATGTTAGGACACAAAACAAGTTTTAATGAGTTTCAGAAGACTTAAATCATATTAAATATCTTTTTTTCCATTCATAATGGTATGAAATTAGAAATCAACTGCAAGAAGAAAACTGAAAATTTCAGAAATATACACAGAGTAAACAGCGTAACCCTGGACAACCAATGGGTCAAAGTTTTTTTTAAAAAAATACTTTGAGACAAATAAAAAAATGGAAATATAACATACCAATACATATGGGATGCAGTAAAAGCAGTTCTAAGAGAGAAATTCAGAGCAATAAATGCTGACAAGAAAATAAGAAAAATCTCAAATAAGCAGCATAACTTCACAATCCTTGAAATACCAACAACAAAAAGAAGCTCAAAGTCAGTAGAAGAATGTACCAGAGAAAAAATAAATGAAATAGAATAAATAGACAATAAAAAAATCAATGAAACTAAAAGTTAATTCTTTAAGAAATAAATAAATAAGCCTTCACCAGTTTGGCTCAGTAGGTACAGCATAGGCCTTCAAACTGAAGCATCCCAGGTTCAATTCGAGCCAAGAGCTCGATCCCCAGTAGGGGGCATGCAGGAGGCAGCTCATCAATGATCCTCTCATTATTTATATTTCTCTTTCTCTTCCTCTCTCTCATCTCTCTCTCTCTCTCTCTCTCTCTCACTCTCACTCTGAATTCAATAAATATATATTTTTAAAAAGATAAACAAAATTATTAACCTTTAGTTAGACTCACAATGATAAAAGATAACTCAAAATCAGAAATGAAAAAGGATAGTTTTAAAATTTGTACAATTAATGTGTTCTGGGTAAATGAAGTGTTGTTGCAACTGTGTTCACTTTAAGTTGTGATTTTCTAGAAAAAAAATAGCAGAACGATTTTAAGTTTTAAAATTTC
Organism: Lasiurus borealis; assembly: GCA_004026805.1. NCBI lineage: Eukaryota > Metazoa > Chordata > Mammalia > Chiroptera > Vespertilionidae > Lasiurus > Lasiurus borealis. The sequence goes on along the minus strand of PVJN01019033.1, from coordinate 30,671 downwards.
ACATTATGACTCCATATACCTATTCACTTTAAGCTGACAGGATTTAGGGGGGTGGAAATGGAAGGAATGTACCTTGAATATCAAACTGAAAATAAGACAGCACATCAATAAATAAAAATAAAAATACTGAATATTTTGAACTATGGTTATACTAAAAAAAATTCAAAAATTGACAAAATCATAAAATGAACAAAGTAACTATAGTTGGTAAGAAGTCCTGGCTTTGTAGTTCTGATCTGCTACTTGCTAGTAGGGATTCTAATGCAGATACTTAACTTACCTTATCCTTTATTTATTTACCAATAAGTACCTCAGAGATTTGTCAAGATGAATGAATATAACAATTAAAATGAAAAGTCTAAAATCTATACTTAAATAACCATTTCATTTATTCTTCTTTATCTAAAACTTCCTAAAAATAATTCCCTGATATATTATTTATTTTATGTTGCAGAATGTAGACTTTCTATAGTTTTAATATTGAAAGTTTAGAATTACATTTTTTATGGCTAATATTTACTGATAGGCACAGCAGTCTTCATTCAGAATAAGGGTAATAATTTATGAACCCAGGAAAATCTATCTGTAAATGCTAGTTAACTTCATGACCTGACCACTTAGAAAATTTATGCATTATGCCCTAGTCTCAGCAAACTATCTTATCTGATAAGAGTAATATGTAAATTGACCATACCTCTACTATACTCACAAACCACACCCACCAGCCACACCCACTAGCAAATCAGAGAAAGTATGCAAATTAACCTCCCCAAGATGGCTACGGCCACAGAGAGAGCAGGAGAGAGGCTTGGGTTGCCCTTGGCAATGGAAGAAGACAAGCTTTCCACACACCCTGGCCTCCGCTTCAGGCAACAAAGTTTCAATGGTTGCCACCACAGAGCAAACAGAAAGCTTGGCTCTGCTCCAGCTACAAAGTTTAAATTGTAGAAGATAAATAAATCCCAGATACCAGGGTCTTTGCTTGGGTCACTATAGGGCATGGCCAGCCTGAAAATCACCACAGGCCCCTCATCCAGGACACCCAGTGCCCCAAGGGACCACCCACCATGATCTGGGGCACCCTTCAGAGCAAACCAGCTGGCCCCCACCCATACACCTAGCCTCTATCATATCTAATAGAGTAATAGACAGAGTGACCATCCCAACACACAAGATGACTGCCCTCAGGTGATCAAAAGATCCTGCCCCCATGTGGACACAAGATGGCCAGCAGGGGAGAGCAGTTGGGAGTGACCAGGCCTGCAGGAGAGGACAGTTAGTGGTGACCAGGCCCATGGGGGAGGGCAGTTAGGGGCAAACAGGGTGGCAGGGGAGCAGTTAGGCATCAATCAGGCTGGCAGGGGAGTGGTTAGGGGATGATCAGGCTGGCAGGCAGAAGCGTTTATGGGCAATCAGGAAGGCAGGTAGGTGAGCAGTTTGGAGCCAGCAGTCCTGGATTGTGAGAGGGATGTCCGACTGCACATTTAGGTAGGATTGGGCCTAAACAGGCAGTCGGACACCCCTCAAGGGGTCCCAGATTGGAGAGGAAGCAGGCTGGGCTGAAGGACACCACATCCCCATGTACGAAATTTGTGCATCAGGCCTCTAGTCATTTTAAATCCTATCTGTTTGATGTGTTAATAAAGGACCAGTATTTGTGAAATACTTTATTTTCTAAAAAATATTTTTATTTATTTCAGAGAGGAAGGGAGAGGGACAGAGAGAAAAGAATAACATAAATGATGACAGACAATCACTGAACAGCTGCCTCTTGCATGCCTTCTCCTTGGATCCACTGTATAACCAACTGAACCACCATGGCTGGGCATGTGAAATATTTTGAAATCCCTTAAGTATAAATATCATAGCACAAATGTTTTCCCCCAATCCACAGGCTCTTGAGTTTTAAGTAAAAATCTCTGGGTAATCCAGTTTATTGTGATCATAATGGCTGAGTGGTTAATGTAAATTCCATTATTGTATTTATTGCCTGAGATTTCTATACTGCAAAATGAACAGAGTTTGTATAAAAAAGCTAAATTACAAATGACAGAGTTGAAGGTAGTTATATACAAAGTAATATGAAAAAAATTTCCTTGATAAATTATACTACAGGTGTTGCTTTTTCCTGACCCTGACATTTACAACCAAGATTATCATAGGCAACAATTTTAACCAGTTTTGGGATTTGGATAAGAACTAATAATGCATCCACATGTTTACACACTACCCACTGCTTTGCCATTTATAGAAAATTTTCACTCCAGACATTGTTAAAAATAAATGAACACATTACCAACAGATCATAATGTTGAAAACAGGAGAAACATTAAGCTAAAAGAAATTGCTTATTATTTTAACTGGGATTGTGAGAAGGAGCTAAAGAATTATATACAATTGATTGTTGGAAAGGAAAACTAACTTCTGTTTAGGAATATTATGCAAATAGGATTATCAAACTTATTTAGGGAAACATATTTCATTTTAGATTTCAAAAAAATAAAACAGAATGCCATGTACCTTAATGAGCTAACAAGCATTAACCTGAACATTGCAAAAGCAACAAATGGCTTTGTTTCTGCACCCTAACAACTATCTCAATCTCTATTTTGAAAAGATCATCGATGATTGCAAATATATGTAGAGAGAAGAGTCCTTGATTATTACTTCATCATAAATTTAATTTCAATAGATTAAAAGTACACATTCTCACACAGAATCAAGGTTAACAATTAGAACATTCAACTTTCAACCTGATATGCATTAAAGTAGTCCTATAATAGGCTCCTGAGAAAATGGCCTCTTAGAACCTTCTGATAACAACTCTCATCAGTGTCCATCATTCCTTTAATACTCTCTTACCTTCTTCACTTTCCAGCCCCCAAGAGGTCAAGAACTATGGCTAATGCTGGAAGAGGAAGTATAGATGAGCAGTAGGAGAAAGAGAATCTGACTATACCTTCTAAGTGAACCCTTCTTAATGGATACCATCTCAGGGTAGGGCAGAGAGGGAATGCTTCAACATTAACTGAAGTTAAACATTATAAAGAATTGGACATTTTAATCATGGGTCAGATAACTTTTATAATGCAAATCTAAAAAAAAAACTCAAGGACTAAATTCCCCCTAGGCTACAGGAACTCAGTAACCTTCAAAAGGCAGTGGTGGCCCTGGCCAGTGTGGCTCAGTTGGTTGGGCATCAGCCAGTGTGATTCCCTTTCAGGGTATATGCCTTGGTTTCAGGTTCTACATCCAGTAGGGAACATGCAGGAGGCAGCCGATCCATGTTTTACTCTCATATTGATGTTTTTCTCTCCCTTTCCTTCCCTCCCTCTCTAAAATTCAATTTTAAAACATCTTTTAAAAAGATGATGGAAGTATAAGTTTTATATTTATTTATAATTGTTCCTTGCCAGTCATATTTGATGATATAAAAATTGCATCATGTACAGAGAGAAATCACTAATACTGGTATAAGTGTTTTGATAGTATCTAGTTTTTTGTTTGTTTTATTTTTTTAAATTAATGTATTACATGTGTACATATCTTCCCATTGCCCGCCCCCCCCCCCCCGTGCACTCCTATGCATGCCTAAACCCCCTTGTGTTTTTCACACATTGGTTATGCTTATATGCATGCATACAAGACCTTCGGTTGATCTCTTATCTACCCCACCTCTCCCTAACTTTCTCACTATAATTTGACAGTCTGTTTGATGCTTTACTGCCTCTGTATCTATTTTTTGTTCATTACTTTATGATGTTCTTTACTTTCCATAAAGAATGAGGTCATGTGGCATTTTTCTTTCATTGATGGGCTTATTTCACTTAGCATAATAGTTTCTAGTTTAATCAATGATGCTGCATATGGTAAGAATTCCTTCTTTTTTACGGCAGCATAGTATTCCATTGTGTAGAGGTACCACAGTTTTCTGATCCAGTCATCTGCTGAGGGGCACCTCGGTTCTTTCAAAATCTTATCTATTGTAAATTGTGCTGCTATTAACATAAGGGTTCATATATCCTTTCTTATTGGAGTTCCTAGTTTCTTGGGATATATTCCTAGGAGTGGGATTACTGGGTCAAATGGAAGTTGCATTTTTAGGGTTTTTTTTGGAAGAAACTCCATGTTCTCCACAGTATCTGTACCAGTCTGCATTCCCACCAGCAGTGCACAAGGGTTCCTTTTTCTCCGGATCCTCACCAGCACTTATCCTTTGTTGATACTAACTGGTGTGAGATGGTATCGCATTGTCATTTTGATTTGCATCTCTCCGATAATTAGTGACTTTGATCATGTTTTCATGTGTCTCTTGGCCTTCCTTCTGTCTTCTTTCAAAAAGATTCTATTAAGGTCCATTGCCCATTTTTTTTAATAGAATATTTATCTTCCTTCTATTAAATTGTTTAAGTTGGCTGTAGATGTTGGAGATTAAACCTTTATTAGTAATAACATTTGAAATATGTTCTCCCATAAAGTGGGCTTTCTCCTTGTTTTGTTGATGGTTGCTTTTGCTGTGCAAAAGTTTATTTTGATGTAGTCTCATTTGTTTATTTTAACTTTAGCTTCCATTGCCCTAAGAGCAGTACAGTGAAGAAGTTCCTTTGGTGTATGTCTGAGATTTTGCTGCTTGTGGATTCCTCTAGTATTTTTATGGTCTCCTGTCTTAGGTTTAAGTCTTGTATCCATTTTGAGTTTCTTTTTGTGTGTGTATGGTGTAAGTTGGTGGTCTAGTTTCAATTTTTTGCATGTATTTGTCCATTTTTCCCAACACCATTTAGTGAAGAGGCGGTCTTGACTCCATTGTAAGTTCATGCCTCCTTTGTCAAATATTAATTGAGCATAATGGTTTAGGTGGATATCTGGATTCTCTATTCTATTCCATTGGTTTATATGTCTGTTCTTGTGCTGCTAGTACCAGGCTGTTTTGAGAACAGTGGATTTGTAATATAGCTTGAAATCTGGTATTGAGATCCCACCTACTTTATTACTCTTTCTCAGGATTGCTGTGGCTATTTGGGGTCTTTTTTTGGTCCAGATAAATCTTTGGAAAGTTCTTTGTAGGTCTGTGAAATATGCCATTGGTATTTTAATGGGGAGTACATTGAATCTATAAATTGCCTTGGGTAGTATGGACATTTTAATGATGTTGATTCTGCAAACCCATGAGTTTGATATGCTCTTTCATCTGTTTACATCTTCCTCTATCTCTTTTTTCAGTGTCCTGTAGTTTTCTGCATATAGGTCTTTTATGTCCTTAGTTAAGTTTACTCCTAGGTATATTAGTTCTTTGGTGCAATGGTAAATTTGATTGCTTTTTAAGTCTCACATTTTGTAAGTTCACTATTAGTATTTAGAAATGCCATAGGTTTCTTGGGATTAATTTTGTATCCTGCTACATTGCTAAATTCATTTATTAAGTCTATTCATTTTGGATGGAGTCTTTCATGCATTTTATGTACAATATTATGTCATTTGTAAATAAGGATAGCTTTACTTCTTCTTTTCCAATTGGGATGCCTTTTATTTCTTCTTCTTGTCTAATTGCAATGGCTAATACTTCCAGTACTATGTCAAACAGGTGAGAGTGGGTATCCCTATCTTGTTCCTGTTCTTAGGGGAAAGGGTTTAATTTTTGCCCATATACTATGATGTTAGCTGTGGGTTTATCATATGTGGCTTTTATTATGTTGAGGTATGATCCTTCTATTCCCACCTTGCTAAGAGTTTTTATCAAGAAAGGGTGTTGGATTTTGTCAAATGTTTTTTCTTAATCAATTGATATGACTATGTGATTTTTATCTCTCAATTTGTTTATGTGATGTATCACTTTTATTGGTTTGCAGATAGTATAGCATCCTTGCATTCCTGGGATAAGTCCTACTTGGTCATAGTGTATGATCTTTCTGATGTACTGCTGGATCCGATTTGATACAATTTTTTGTTGAGGATTTTGACATGTATGTTCATGAGTGATATTGGCCTGTAATTTTCTTTCATTGTGTTATCTTTTGTCTGATTATTGTATTAGGGTGATGCTGGCTTCATAGAAGGTGTTTGAAGTGTCCCTTATTTTTGAATTTTTTGGAATAGCCTGAGGATGATAGGTTTTAATTCTTCCTTGAATGTTTAGTAAAAGTTCCATATGAAGCCATCTGGCCCCAGGCTTTTGTTTGCTGGAAGCTTTTGGATGATTGCTTCAATTTCTTCCATAGTTATTGGCCTATTGGGATATTTAGATTCTTCCTGAGTTTTGGAAGGTTATATTTTTCTAGAAATATGTCCATTTCCTCCAGGTTGTCCAGTTTGTTGGAATGGATTTGTTCAGAGTATTTTTTTAACAATCCATTTTATTTCAGTGGGATCTGTTGTTATTTCACATTTTTCAATTCTGATTTTGTTTATTTGGAGCCTCTCTCTTTGCTTCTTGCTGTGCCTAGCTAGAGGTTCATCAATCTTGTTTATCCTTTCAAAGAACTAGCTCTTGGTTTGTTGATTTTTTTTTTTGATTGTTTCTTTGGTCTCTATGTTATTTATCTCTGTTCTGATTTTACTATTTCCTTTCTTCTGCTTACACTGGGATTTTCTTATTGCTCTCTTTCTAGCTCTTTGAGTTGTAGGGTTAGATAATTTATTACCATTGTTTCTTGTTTTTTGCCATAGGCTTATAGAGCTATGAACTTCTCTTTCAAGACTGATTTCACTGTGTACATAGATTTTGAATTGCTGTGTTTTCATTGTCATTTGTTGCCATGATTTTTTTATTTCTTCCTTGATCTCTCTGGTTACCCAGTTGTTGTGTAATAGCATGCTGCTTAGTCTCCATGTGTTTGATTTATTTCTATTGTTTTTATTGTAGTTGATTTCCAGTTTTATGCCACTATGATCTGAGAAGATGCTTGATATGATTTATATCTTCTTGAATTTGAAGACACTTTGCCTATGGCCAACATGTGGTTTATATTTGAAAATGACCCATGTGCACTTGGGAAGAATGAATATTCTGTGGCTTTGGGGTAAAATGTTCTGAAGATGTCAATTAATTCCATCGGGTCTAATGATTCATTTAGGATTGATGTTTCTTTCCTGATTTTTTGATTAGAGGATTTGTCCAATGGTTATAGTGGATATTAAACTCTCCTACTATGATTGTATTGCTGACAATCTAGCCCTTGATATCCTTCATGAATTTTTTTTTTATGTATTGGGGTGTTCCTGTTTTGGGTGTGTATATGTTTACCAGAGTTATTTCTTCTTGTTGGATTGATTCCTTTAGTATTATGAAGTAGCCTTCCTTATCGCTTGTTATGTGGTTCACTTTAAGATCTAAGTTGTCAGATATAAGTATTGCTATCCCAGCTTTTTATTCAATTCCATTTGCCTGAAAAACTGTTTTCCATCTCTTCATTCTCAGTCTGTTTGCATCTTTTTTTCTGAGGTGGGTTTCAGACAGCAGTTATATGGGTCATGTTTTCTTATCTAATTCATTACTCTATGTCTTTTTATTGTAGCATTTAATCCATTTACATTTAAAGTTATTATTGATATGTATTTATTTGTCTCCATTTTTATTCTTTACCCAGGTGGTCCTTCTTTATTTCCTATTTCTTTCTTTTTTTTTTTACAGCAGACTCTTTAGCACTTCTTGTATTGCTGGTTTTGTGGTAATAAATTCCCTTAGTCCTTTTTTATGTGTAAGACCCCAGATTTCACCTTCAATTTTGAGTGAAAGCCATGCTGGGAACCGTATTCTTGGATTCAGACTCTTCCTTTGCATTCTATTTTATTCTATTCCCCTCTGGCCTAATGAGTTTCTATTGAGAAATCAGTGGCTATTCTGATGAGGGTTCTTTTGTAGGTAACTTTCTGTATCTCTCTGGCCACTTTTAAGATTCTTACTTTTTCATTAATGTTTGCCACTTTAATTATAATGTGCCTTGACATTAGTCTTTTAGGGTTCATTTTGCTTGGGACTCTGTGGGCTTCTTGGATTTATGTGTTTTTTTTCTTCCCTATATCAGAGGAATTTTCTGTCATTACTTCTTTAAACAGGTTTTCTATTCCTTATTCAATTTCCTCTCCTTCTGGTACCACTTTTATGTGGATATTATTTTGTTTAGTGTTTTCCCAAAGTTCCCTTAGGATCTCCTGCTGGTTTTTGCTGCTGTTTTTTTTTTTTTTTTTTTTTTTTTTTTTTTTTTTTTTTTTTTTTTTTTTTTTTTTTTTTTTTTTTTTTTTTTTTTTTTTTTTTTTTTTTTTTTTTTTTTTTTTTTTTTTTTTTTTTTTTTTTTTTTTTTTTTTTTTTTTTTTTTTTTTTTTTTTTTTTTTTTTTTTTTTTTTTTTTTTTTTTTTTTTTTTTTTTT
>PVJN01019033.1:0-22208 GCA_004026805.1 Lasiurus borealis | reverse complement strand
ATCCATCAGATTATCTTTATTTATCCTGAATTAACAGAAATAATATATATCCTTTATTAGGTATTAATGGAATTATGAAAAAAGATACTCATGTAAATTACAGCATAAGTAATATAGTCAATAATATGTATGGTGTCAGATGAATACTAGAATTATCAGGGTGGTTACTCCATAAGATATATAAATGTCTAATCATTGAGTTGTACACTCGAAACTAATATAATATAAAAATAAATTTTTAAAGGTAGTCATTTATTCTTCCACAAGACTATTGCTAATTTTCTTAGTTCCTTGTTTCACAATCATGTACCTTGTTTAACTACTCCTATTTTTTAAATAAATCTTTATTGTTCAGTTTATTACAGATGTTCCTCTTTTTTTCCCCTTGTAGCTCCTCTCCACATGATTCCCCAACCCTCACACCCTCCCCTTACCCCCTGCCACTGTCCTCATCCATAGGTGTAAGATTTTGTCCACTCTCTTCCTGCACCCCTCACACTCCCTTTCCCTTGAGAATTGTCAGGCCATTCCCTTTCTATTCCCCTGATTCTATTATATTCACAAGTTTATTCTGCTCAGAGGATTTTTTATTCACTTGGTTTTTAGATTCATTTGTTGGTAGGTATGTATTTGTTATTACTTTGTTGTTCATAAATTTTATCTTTACCTTTTTCTTCTTCTTCCTATTCTTAAAGAATACCCTTCAGCATTTCATATAATCCTTTTTTTATTTTCTTCTAGTTATAGAACTTCCACTCCATCAGCTTTCCCGTGGTTCTGGGGGATAGTCGTTTTGTCTTTTAGTTGTAGTTTTGGTGTGGTTGTGAGAAGCAGCAAGTACAGGTATATACCTTATGCCGCCAACTTGGTTCTCCTCTCCTGCTTTGTAAATTTTTTTTCTAGAAGTTGCTCTACTTGGGTATTTTTTCCTACCTTATCTTCTAGCTCTCTGTTGAGTCCTTTACAACAGCAATGTCATTTTTTATTTCTTCTTGGTTCTTCTTCATTTCATCTTTGTTCTTACTCATATTGTCGAATTTGTCTGCCATTCTTCTCAGCCACCTTATGAGCATGTCTCTGAATTCTTCATGTGGCAAGTTGCTTGCCTCCATTTCATTTACTTCCTTTTCTGGTGATGCCTGTTTTTCTTTCATATGTGGGCTATTTCTTTGTCTACCCATGGTCTCTCTTCTCTGACTGTCTGGTTATATAGTTTTCTCTCTCCTGTGATGATTTAAAGGCACAAAATACAGCATAACCAGGTACAATGCACAAGGCACTTAATAGAAATATATTCATGATATTAATAGACCCAAATAAAGATGATCACAAGAGAGACAAAAGAGGGGATAGGAGAGAAAGAAGAAGAGAGAAAAGAAGAAAAAAAAGAAAAGAAAAGAAAGGAGTGCCAAAATGAATTTGGGAGATGGGAGAAAAAAGAAAAAGAAAAAAAAGTAAGAGAGAAAAGAAAGAGAATCAGAAAGAGAATGGGAACAAATTATATATATGGGGAGAAAATTCCAATAGAACAGCCACTAATCTCAACCAATGGCCGCAACAAATACTTGGAGACTAATACAAACTACAAACAACAACTAATATCAAGCGAGGCTAGGGAAAACAGAAGTAAAAGACAAAAGCAAAGCAAACAAAATAACAAAACAATACAAAAAAATAAGTAAAACAGTTTCGTAAAAAAGTATAAAAAAATCAATATAATCAATATTCAAGCAAACAACAACAAAAGGACAAAGAGAAAAACAATTTTTTGGATAGTGAAGACTTAGAAGAGAAAGGGGTGTATGAACTTGGCACAGAGGATTAGAAATTAGATATATAAGTAGGGTGAAACTTTAATGGGGTATAAAGGAAATAGGGAAAACCTAAAGTAGGAAAAGGGTATGAAAAACAGGATAACAAAAGGGCAAAAGTTAGGAAGAGAGTGATAGCATAAAGGTAGAGTTGAGATAGAGTAAAATGATGCTAAAGAAAAAATGAAAATAGAATGTAGAACTCTAATCCCAAAGCAAAATAAAGAGAAAACAAAATACTTTTTTTTCAAAAAGATAAAATAGTAGCAATAATACTACTGATTGAAAATAAAAATGTAGTAATTAAAAAGTAAATCAAGTGAGAAAAAAAGAAAATAAATTAGGTTCTTAAGTAAAAGATGAAAATTTTTTTTAAAAAATGTGTAGTAGTGAAGGTCATTCACTTCCTCTATTGTTCTGTTTAGCATGTCTGTTTCCCATTCAGTTCAGTATTGCAGTTCCCTGTGTTCAACTGGTGCCCAGTGTTGTAAGCCAGTCCTGGTTTTTAAGCAGGTGGTGTGTCTTAATCTCTTTATTCTTTTGTGGTTACAAAAGAGTTAATTTGTGAGTCAGCCCCTGGGTGGCAGTGTTTCTGGAATGACTTCTGAAACTATAGGTCCTGTGGTTAGATCCTGCTTTTCCTGTGACACTCAATACTGGCTTGTGGGAGTGGGCTGCCCCAGAGCTGGTTCTTCAACAATCAGTCCCCGCTTTGATCCTCTGGTTCCACAAAAACAACTTTCCCCTGCAGTCTCCCAAGGTGTCCCCAACTGGGTGATCCTACATATTGGACTTAGCAATCAGAAAGCAAGGATCTGAAGAGGAAAGAGCACAAGTCTGTGCAGTCTCACTTCCCCACTCCTGTCCAAGCAGCTGGCACACTTTAATAACTCCCAGGCTGTCCTTATGCATCAGATCAAAATGGGTTGCTTTCTACAGATCCCTCTGTCAGCAGCTCTGAGGACCCCCTTCCACATTCACAGATTTTGCCACGCCCAACATCCACGGATTTCTCTAGCTGAAGGTTTCCCCGGTCCTCCAGCTTCCACAGTGCACGCACCTCTGTGTTCTGCAGGACCAGAGACCTCACCTTATTCCAGGCTAAATCTGACCTTTCCATGTGGAGTGTAGAGCTCCTCTGAATCCGAGTGTTTGTGCCAATTGGGGATCAGTGTTCTGGGGCTCGCAGCTGTTCAGTGGGTGCCACAGGTGTAGATTTTCAGGCTTCCATAAGCATCTACTTTCTCTTTTAATATGGTACGGTCTCCATGTCTGTGCTGGAGAAAAACCCAGCAGCAAGTGGGGGCTGCCTGGTCAGGGGAGCCCTGTCCAGCAGTCCCCTACCTTCTCCAGGATTATAGCTATCCCTTAACTTGCCACCAAACACTCCCAGTGTGATCCTCAACTGTTCTCTCTGTCTGCTCAGGGACAAGGCTCGGGACACATCCGTCTATTCTGCCACCATTTTTTTTTTCTCCTTGACAGTATCTAGTTTAAACTCATCCATTTAAATGTTAAATTTTAAAAAAGGTAATATTTTTAGATTTATTAAATGTCTCTTAATAAATCTAAAAATAAGTATCTTAATTTTTTTTCACACAATGTATTTCATTTAATTTCAATAGAAACTTCCTATATTGGTAGAGAGAAAACAAAGTAATTTTGTAATTTATCCAAGGTCAAGTGGTTGTTAAATGCAGAGTCAAGACTATAACCTGATTTTCTGATTTCAAACACTTATATTTAAACATAATGTTTCCAATATTTTATTACTGCAGAAATAAATTATAGCATATGCCCATTTGGCACTATACTATTTTCAAATCCTCCCTAAATAAGTTTGTTGTTGTTTTTTTAATTGGCATATTCAAAAGCCATGGTCCGCACACTGCAGTTCCAGAGCCACATGGGGCATTTGGCCCCTTGAGTGTGGCTCTTCCACAAAATACCACGGCCTGTGCGAGTCTATTATGAAGAAGTGATGTTAGAAGTTTAAAAATATTTGGCTCTGAAAAGAAATTTCAATCGTTGTACTGTTGATATTTGGCTCTGTTGACTAATAAGTTTGCTGACCATTGTTCACAAGGATAATGAGAAAACAAATGAATCTTGAGTTAGCTTTCTTTTTTCTAATCCTGCGAATAACCAATTGCTTTGTGCTGAGAGAGTCTTATAACACCCAAGAGAGACATGTACAAAATAAGGCACCAATGCCTGATGGGATTTCTGCTGGTTTAGAGGGATCCCTCTAAAGGTAATCAACATAAAATAAATTTTTGGAAGGGCTGGTGTTGCTTTGCTTGGACTGAATTTAAATCGGAATTCACTACATACACCAGGCTCATATTTCCTCCCATACTTCAAAGCCAACGAATTTGAGTTCTGAAGAGGTAAACATCTACTACCACCTCAGCTTTTCACAATTCTTTCTGTTGAAGTTGCAGTTTTTATTTTGAATGTAAGTTTTGTTCTCAGTAACAACCGTTTGTTTTTCTCCTTGCTGCAATCTAGACAAACAGGTACCCAAGAGGAAAAAAAAGAATCTTTGTATTTCAGGGCCATTGTAGAAAATACTATTCTTTCCCCAGATAATGCAAAAGAACCCAAACAATACCAGGAAAATAATTGACAGGTTGTACAAAGACCTAAATGGAGAACTGGGTTTATTTACTCTGTTTGATTAGTAGCCCTGAGCAAAATGTAAAGACTGCATTTTGGAAAGTAATCCACCATCAAAGAAGGCTACATTTTAATCCATTTGGATTACATTCACTTCACTCCCACTGTTCCTCAGGAACAAAGGCCCTTTGCTGCCGTCCGTGTTTCTTGTGGAACAGCAATGAAAAAGCATTAAGTTAGGCCCTACTGCGTCACTGCGCTGAAAGTAGCAAATATCACACAGAAAACAGCATGTGGTTAAAAATAGTTCTTGATATGATTTGTCACAGCCCAATAACCTCCCATTCTGCATAGGTCTAAGCTTAGTTTTCGTTTAAGGTATATGATGAAGATTCCCAAGGCATAGAAATCAGACACGTTTGGTTCCAAAGTAAATAAATATCATCAATTGGTTTTGGTGACAATTATGAGTTAGTACAACTCTTGCAAAATATATGTTTTTATACAAAGGCAGAAATAGTGGCCTGGAAATAGGATGGCATTTCTCAGCTCGACTAGGGAAATTTTATTTTGACCCTACTTCCTCAGTATGCGGAAGTCTTCTTCAGTTTTTTTCCAGACATTTTTAACTAAGACTCTCCTTTTTCAATGAGGCAAATTCAGTCAAAACTGCCAAGTGGATGACAGGTCTCTGTGTATTTTTATTTCTCCTTCCTAGGTCTTTGAGTTAACCTAAGCACCCCTTCATTCATTATTTCACAGGGGATATATATATATATATATATATATATATATATATATATATATTAACCATTCTTTAGTCTCTTAGCTATATTTATTTCCTTAATAAGCACAGAGACAAAACAATGCATATGCATCTCTGGCAGGTATAAGGGTTACCCTCCTTAACTAGTTACTGATGAAAAGGAAATGAAGGGAGAAGTCAGAAACTGTCCAGTATATTCCGCTGGGAAGCAGAGACCTGTTTGCTTCACAGGAAGCTATACTTTACATCCCAAAAGTGGCAGCAGCATCCCTCCGAGGGAACTAACACCGCCCCCCCCCCCCCGACTCAGGGACTGGATTGTGTGTGTGTAGGAGGGGGAGCAGGGGCAGATAAGGACAGTGGAATAAAGTAACTATGATGGAGGGGAGGTGCTTGACAACCTAGCGGCCTGTCACTAAGATCTGGGAAAGGGAACACTGGAAGCATGAGAAGGCCAGGCAAAGGTTGGAAAGTTGATTGGTTAATTTGTGAAAGTCTTTCATATAAGTTTACTTATATGAGAGGACAAGGATTGAGGTTGAAGACAGCCCTCTCCCATGGCTCAGGGGTGCCCTGGTCCTTCAGTACAGAAATTCTAGAAGTGTCTTTGAAAATACTCTGGAAAGGAAAATCAAAAGGTTTTATAAGAGTTTGGCTTTATAAGAGTTTATATTTATAGAAATATAAACTTTATACGCCAAGAATTCTTCCTTGTGCCCAGATAAGGTAAAAAACAAAAAATAAATAAATAAATAAATAAATGAATAAATAAATAAATAAATAAATAAATAAGAAATGTCAGGAAAAATATACTTCTCTGGGTCTCTAAGAATTATCTCTTGAATGATGACCTCTTGGGCCTATTTCAGAAGTGAATGGAATTTAAAAAGACCTAGAGTTTTGCAAAGATCTGAGAGCAGAACAATTTTCAATTGGGCCATGGATTACTAATGTGGTCCAGACATCCCCTGGAGCTGGCTGTGGAGTGGACTTCATGATGACATGCTTTCCAACAGAACAGAGTTGGCCTGAGATAGCTCGTCAATCTCCTAATTGCCTTGTACATGACTGAATTTTAGTGTGCTTCTGTGAAGGACACGGGCATCTTTTTGTGAGGGATAAAATCAATTAAGTCAGAGATCCATAGTCCTAATGAGGGAGAGCTGCAGCAAAAGGCAGTGTGGAATACAAAGCCAGAGAGAGTCAGGATCACACACATTTCAGTGGGTACCACTACATCAGATAGCTATATAGTTGGGTAACAAATCACTCTCACATTGTAGTGATTGAAGCTCAAGAATGTATATTTCTCACAGCTCCAAGGGATGATGGGTTCTGTGGGTCTAGTCAGCTTTGTCTGATCTTGGACAGCATTGCTCATGAATCTGCAATCAGCTGGATATTGGGCTGGAGGCCATTCTAGGAGGACCTCAGCTAGAACGAGTTTGCTCTCATTCATGTATCTCTCAAGCAGGCATGCTCTTATTTTGGTGACAGGATGGAAGGATGACTGAAAGATGTGCAAGCATATTTCCCAGGCTGTTGGCTCCAAGTATGCTGCTGTTACACAGGTAAAGTAATGCTCATGAGAGGTGTCGGCATCTTATATGACAATAATGGGAATAAAAGAAGAACACTGACTGGGGACATTGATGCCATTTGTGGACATCAGATATCAAAGAGGAAGACTACAAACAGTAAAAAGTAGTTTACTACTGGACAGTGATTTATAGGTAGCACCATGGCAAAAAAGAAAAAATTACATAGTGTCTTCATCCTATAATTTAGAGGCTCTTTCTACGTGTTCTAGGCACCTCTCACGAGAGAGGTGTTCCAAGACAGGATGGCCCCCTAGAGTCATGGGAAAGGCTGTCCCCAAACTTGATCCTTGTCTTCTCATATACAGTGGTACCTCGAGATATGAGTTTAATTCGTCCGTAAACTTGAGGCGTGGGAAACTATGAGTCGATGGAGTTGCGGTAAACTGGTGGGTCGTGTGCAGCTGGCCGATCTGCACGATTACTCCTATCTCAAATGTTGCTCGTATTTCAAAGCAAAAATCGCTCGCTCGACGGCTTGTATCTCAAAAATCTCATATGTTAGGGCACTCGTATCTCGAGGTACCACTGTAAGTGAATTTATATGAGACCTTTACTGCATTGTAAAAAAACAACTTATTATAGCAATGGAAGCACGCATCTTTACTGATAAAAGCAAAAGCAAAGCAAGCAAACCTATATCATACATTTGGCTTATGAAGCCCAGACAGGCTCTCGGCTAATCTGAAGAGCAGGCTGAGTAGGGATGTGAGGCATCATAGACCCTCCTGTCTATAGGTCTTAAAATTCCACTGTTGAATATTCTGGTAGGATTCTGAAGCTTCCCTTTTATTTTGTTGTGGCCTTCCCAGATATCATGAAAAGCACCTAGCAACTTTATCTTGCCAAGATTTGAGACTGCTGGCTTCTCTGCTTAGGCCCCGAGTAAAACAAACCATTTTTCCTTTCCCCTTACTCTTCCCTTTCTGCACTCTCTCATTGGGTAGGTTTTTGTGATAATTTGCTCTAGTATCCTTGGCTGGGGAAGGTATTGGTTTGTTAGTTGCAAACTGGTTGCAAATTGCCCACATTGTTTGGTCTTGTTTTAAGTTTCCTGCCTCAGTTTCCCTATTTCTCTTGACCTGGCATCCTGTAACATTCTGCACCTGCAAGATAAACATCTTTGAGGTTTGGGGCTCTGCCCTGCTATTATGTCTGTACTTTCTTCTTCCTCCAACCCTTATTCTGCCTGCCTAATTCTGTTTCTAACTCCTCTTCTAGGGAGAAGGATATAGAGAAGAATGCACTGAATTAAAGGAGTTTATCCAGAAACTTGAAAATAATGCTTTTCTGAAATTTACTAAGATCTTCCTCATGGGTATAATAAAGTTTCAAGATAAAGATAATTTATAGGGAAACTTATTTTTTGTTTACTTGGATATATGGTCTTAGAAGTCAAAGGAGCATAGGTGTGATTTCACTGTAAAATCAAACATTTTAATGTTTCTATTAATTTTAATCGATCTGTTAGTTTTTTCCACCTTACTTTTGCTCACCAAAGGAGCCATGTGTATATAAATTGAAGAAAAGCTATACTTTTATTTCCTGAAATATTTTACAGTTATTTAATTTCAATATTCAGTGCTACCACCCAATTCAAATCCTTATTATCTTATATTTACACAATTATGTCAGCATCCTGTGTCTGTTTTATTTGTCACTTGTTCAACTAACAGAGTCAATTACAAATGAGTTGTAACAAATGAGTTAGCACATATATAGCCATCACACTGACTGGTGATTGGCACATCATAAGAGGAACTCACACTATTAGTTGCCATGATACTTAATATTATCTCAATGTCAAGCCCAATGTCAATAAACAGGATTTTCATTTTTCTGCTTCCACAACTATGGTTATTCTTATTTATTTTCCTTTCTCACTTTTTTTTTTTGGCGGGGGGTGTCAATAAATGCCACATGCACACATAGTAATATAATTATTTTCTTTTTCAAGATTCCTGGCTAAAATCCAGTCACTCTTTAAGTTTCTATAAGGGTGCATGAGCCCTATTTTCTCTATGAAATATTTATGGCACAGCTACCACCAGGGAAAGTACTTCCATCTCTACTGACAATGTATGCATTAAATACGTGTAAATCTAATGAGCAGGTGACATATAGGAATGCATCTCTCCTAAATCTTATAAAATATACTTTATCCATAGTGCTAAAAATATTTCTGCCAGTTAAACTTCTTTCATCCAACAATGATTTCCAATTTTCCTTTGAAATATTAGAACTTCTAGCAGGATTAGAACTGCTTTTCCAAGAGCGGAACTTTCTGGTTCGACATAATCCCCCCAAATTCCTAACTTTACCAGAGGATATTTACCACTGAAATTGTGCTCTTTGTTTTCTACACTAAGGTAAAAATATATATTTATTATGTCTGTCATGCATGAGAAATTTAGGTGTTTTGAAATACAGGAGCAAGCGTATTTCTATATGTAAGAGAAAATGTTAATAGTTTACTAAGAAAGCATATGCACTATTACTGTCATACTTGTCACTCCTGTACATTTTTCCATTTTTTTATTAATGTATTACATGTGTACATATCTTCCCTTTGCCCCCCGCATCCCACTCACATACATGCCCTCACCTTCCAATGTCTTGTGTCCACTGGTTATGCTTATATGCATGCATACAAGTCCTTCCATTGATCTCTTTATATATATATTATTATTGATTTTTTACAGAGAGGAAGGGAGAGAGATAGAAAGTCAGAAACACCGATGAGAGAGAGACATCGATCAGCTGCCTCCTGCATGCCCCACAGTGGAGATGTGCCTGCAAGCAAGGTACATGCCCCCAACCAGAATCGAACCTGGGACCTTTCAGTCCGCAAGCCGATGCTCTACCCACTGAGCCAAACCGGTCTTGGCCTGTTGATCTCTTATCTATCCCCTCTCCCTAACCTTCCCACTGTAATTTGACAGTCTGTTTGATGCTTTACTGATTCTGTATCTATCCTTTTGTTGTCAGCTTATAATGTTTTTTATTATCTATAAATGAGTGATATCATGTAGTATTTTTCTTTGACTGGCTTATTTCACTTAGCATAGTGTTCTCTAGTTCGATCCAGGTCACTGCAAATGGTAAGAATTCCTTCTTTTTTATGGCAGCATAGAATTCCATTGTGTAGATGTACCACGGTTTTCTGATCCAGTCATCTGCTAACAGGCATCGAGGCTGTTTCCAAATTTTATCTACTGTAAATCGTGCTGCTATGAACAGAGGGGTGGATATATACTTAACGATTCATGTTTCTAGTTTCTTAGGATAAATTCCTAGGAGTAGGATTACTGAGTCAAATGGGAGTCCCCTTTTTTAGTTTTTTGAGGAAACTCCATGTTGTTCTCCACAGTGGCTGCACCAGTCTGCATTGCCACCAGCAGTGCACGAGAGTTCCTTTTTCTCTGCATCCTCAACAACACTTGTCATTTCTTGATTTGTTGGTGATAGCCATTCTAACAAGTGTGAGATGGTATTGCATTGTCATTTTGATTTGCATCTCTCGGATAATTAGTGACTTTGAGCATGTTTTCATGTGTCTCTTGGCCTTCCTTCTGTCTTCTTTCAAAAAGATTCTATTTAGGTCCATGCCCATTTTTTTTAATTGGGCCATTTATCTTCCTTTTATTAAGTTGTATAAGTTGGCTGTAGATGTTGGAGATTAAACTTTTATCAGTGATAACATTTGCAAATATGTTATCCCATACATTGGGCTTTCTTATTGTTTTGTTGATGATTTCTTTTGCTGTGAAAAAGCTTTTTATTTTGATGTAGTCTCATTTGTTTATTTTCTCTTTAGCTTCCATTGCCTGAGAAGCAGTATCAGTGAAGAATTTCCTTCAGTATATGTCTGAGATTTTGCTGCCTGTGGATTCCTCTAGTATTTTTATAGTTTCCCGTCTTATGTTTAAGTCTTTTATCTATTTTTAGTTTATTTCTGTGTATGGTATAAGCTGGTGGTCTAGTTTCATTTTTTTTGCATTTATCTGTCCAATTTTCCCAAAAACATTTATTGAAGAGATGTCTTGACTTCATTATATATTCATGCCTCCTTTGTCAAATATTAATTGAGCATAGTGGTTAGGATCAACATCTGGATTCTCTATTCTATTCCATTGGTCTATATGTCTGTTCTTGTGCCTTTATCAGGCTGTTTTGAGAACAGTGGCTTTGTAATACAGCTTGAAATCTTGAATTGAGATCCCACCTACTATATTCTTCTCTCTCAGATTGCTGTGGCTATTTGGGGTCTTTCTTTGTTTCAGATGAATCTTTGGAGAGTTCTTTCTAGGTCTATGAAATATGTCATTGGTATTTTCATGGGAAGTGCATTGAATCTATAAATTGCCTTGGGTCCAAAGTAGGCTAACTCTGCCTGCTTCCCATGTGCATTAATAAACCTTAAATGCCATGTTCACTGGATCTCAGACCTGGGACATTTTAATGATGTTGATTCTCCCAATCCATGAACATGTTATGTTCTACCATCTGTTTACATCGTCCTCTATCTCTTTTTTCAGTGTCCTGTAGTTTTCCGTGTATAGATCTTTTATTTCCTTAGTTAAGTTTATTTATAGGTATCTTAATTATTTTGGTTTGATGGTAAATGGGATTTTTTATTCTCTCGTTCTATAGGTTACTTATTGGTGTATAGAAATGGGATAGATTTCTCGGCATTAATTTTGTATCCTACTACATTGCTGAACATTTTTTAAGTCTATTAGTTTTTTATGGAGTCTTTTATGTTTTTTATATACAATATGTCATCTGCAAATAAGGACAGCTTTACTTCTTCTTTTCAAATTTGGATGCCTTTTATTTCTTCTTCTTGTCTAACTGCAATGGTTAATACTTCCAGTACTATGCCAAATAGGAGTGGTTAGAGTGGGCATCCCTATCTTGTTCCTGTTCTTAGGGGAAACGGTTTTAGTTTTTGCCCATTGAGTATGATGTTAGGTGTGGGTTTTGTTAGGTCAAGTCAGAGGGGAAGTCAGAGCCAATACCTGCAGCCAATGCCTGCAGCCACAAGGTAGATGACAGAGATAACTGGTGCCTTCCTAGACCCCCTGGCCCCAGGCAGAAATTCCACATCGCTCATTCCCTCCACTCTTCCCCCACTAAACAGCTGCATAAAAGAAGTACCGATGCCCCACTTTTGGCATGAACTTCCCTGGTCCACTCTTGGACCAGCAAGTTTTGCCTGGGAGCACAAGATTAAAACCTCCCCTTTTAATCGACTGGACTCTGACTTTTCTTTCCTGCATTGTAAACCTTACATCTGGTACCGAAACTGGGTGGGTGCATGCATCCCATTTGACATTTCCCAGCCTGGGGTGCTCCCCTTCTTCTCTCTTTGTGGCTCAGGTACCTCATCAATCTCCGTACCCCTGCTTGGTAGCATCAGTGGTAAGTCCCAGCCCATGCTGATTCCTGGTGGTTTTTCCAGCCTCCCTGTCTGTAAACCAAAGCCCGTGTCAGAGATTATCTTCAGGGGCTTAGCCCTCCAGGGCCTTCTGGGGGTTCTGAACCTGGGGAGGCAGTGAAGATGTTCCTGCCCCCCCCCCTGGTTCTCTGGCCTTTTGGCCTCTGTCCAGACCTGGAAGTAGAGGAGATGTCCTCTACTGTCCCTCTGGTTCCCTATTTGTAGCCTCAGCTCCAAGACTAGGACGCTGGTTCTTAGCCTCCACTCCAGGTCTGGGTGTGGGTAATCAAAAATCTAAACTGGATTCCTCTAGGGTGTCTCCTCACCAATCTGGCTACTTCTGTAATGTGGCATGGCCTCAGCATCAATTGGAATGGGTCCAGATGACTCAAAAGCAAGACTAAACATCCTCACTGACCTCAGCAATTTCTGCCAACGAGCTGGGAAGTGGCCCGAAGTCCCATATGTCCAGACTTTTTTTCTCTCTGCGCTTCCGTCCCTCCCTCTGCTCCTTCTGTACCACAGCCCAGCTCTCCTAGCTCAGGAATCACCTCCTCAGACCAGTCCTCAGCCCCTCTCTCGGTATCTGACTCTGTCTTTGACTTTTTCCACCCAGCCGCCCTCTCATTTCCACCCTTCTCCTGCTGCCCCCACCTTCTACTCCTCTTCCTCCTCATCCTTCTTCACTGCTGCTGCCCCTTTCCTGGTGGGTAGCCACTGCAGGAACCGCCACTGCATCTCTGGCCAGGAGCCAATCAGAGACCACCACGCAGCACAGCATGAGAGCCAATTGCCCACCATCCCGCCAGCCACTCCAAACAGCTAAGAGAAATATCTGTTTTGGTTTGCTTTTCTCTTGTGTATTGTGAGCAGGCGCCATGCTGTCCACAGGGTTTGCCATTCCCATGGGGCTGCCATCATGAACCAGCAAGTCCTGCCCCCTCAGGCCTGGCCTGGTGTGGCCACCTGCCCCCATGCTCCTCACCACCTATTCCGACGTCCCCCTCCCCTAACACCTCCTCAGATCCGGGTCTGAGATCCAGTGAACATGGCATTTAAGGTGGATTAATGCACGTGAGAAGCAGGCAGAGTGAGCCTGCCTTGGACAAAGGGTGAGCCTGCGAGCCCAAGCCTTGGCTGCAGCTCTGAGGCCAATGGCAGCCATGCGTGGTCCAAAAGGGGCTGTGCATGATGGGGGTGAAAGGAGAGGATGACCACCATCTGGAAAATGCTTCACATGCAGCCGAGACTGGTTTGGCTCAGTGGATAGAGCGTCGGCTTGTGGACTGAAAGGTCCCGGGTTCGATTCCGGTCGGGGGCATGTACCTTGCCTGTGGGCACATCTCTACTGTGGGGCGTGCAGGAGGCGGCTGATCGATGTCTCTCTCTCATCGATGTTTCTGACTTTCTATCCCTCTCCCTTCCTCTCTGTAAAAAAAAAAAAAAAAAAAAAAAATCAATAAAATATATTAAATTTAAAAAAAAAAAAAAAACTTCACATGCAGAAATGAAGGCTACTGGGCAAAGCAGTGCCCTGGCCCCTGGCTCCAGCCAACCCCTGCCTGGCATGCAGTAAGAGTGACTGCCCCTGCAAAGTGATGGGCCCTCTGTGCCTCAGCACACAGGCGCCACCTTCTCAGGTCATGACCCGCTGCTGGCCATGACTGAAGACTGGCCCAAGACTGAGGATGCCTGGACTTGACAACACCTATCACCCTCGCCAAGCCCAGGGTGATGCTCAAGGTAGCGGGTAAACAGGTGCCCTCTCTGGTCGATAGGGGACTACCTTCTCTGTCCTTCCCTCCTTTTTCCGGGCCACTCTTCCCTTCCGTGATCTCGGGCATGGGTACTGAGGGGGCAGATCACCCTTTGATGCTCTGAAAACTCCTCTGGCCTCAGTGCCTTCTCATCCCATCCCCTACCCTACTCCATCCTTCCTGGAGAACAACTTTCTTGCCAGCACAGGCTCATCAGAAACTTAGATCTTAATCTCTAGGAAAAACTAGCATTTTTAAAATGTCAAGTGGTTAGAGGCCTGGAAATAGGCTTCAGGGCCTGTTCCCTCCTCCCCCTGCCTTTTCTAATCATTTTCAATCAGCATACAATACTGAAACATTAATTGCTAGACATGTTTAGAAATATTTAATGGAAGAAATAAAGAAAGAAAAAAAGGAAGGAAGAAAGAAAGAGAGAGAGGGAGGGAGGGAGGGAGGGATGGAGGAAAAAAGGAAGAAAGGAAGGAAGGAAGGGAGGAAGGGAGGAAGGGAGGAAGGAAGGAAGGAAGGAAGGAAGGAAGGAAGGAAGGAAGAAAGGAATTCTAAAGTTAATTGTTGGCAAGAATTGTAAAAGGACTACTATACCAGGCCACTAAAGAAACACCAGTAGACCCCCTCTCCTCACCCTCCCTCATTCACCAGGCTTTTTCTAAGCTCCAGAATACTCTTTTGGCCAGTCTCTCTCTCTCTCTCTCTCTCTCTCTCTCTCTCTCTCTCTCTCTCTCTCTCTCTCTCTCTCTCACACACACACACACACACACACACACACACACACACACACACACATACACATCTCTAAACCTTTCCAACTCTTTTCTGATGAGAAACAGGGAATAGCTATGGGGGTCCTCATGCAGCACCTAGGGCCAGTCTTCACCCCTGTGGCCTACCTGCCCAGACAGCTGGATCCCACGGTTCAATGACAGCCCTGCCTCTGGGCTCTGGCTGCAGCCACTGCTCTAACCAAGGAGGCCCAGAAAATAGGCCTTCAGCAACCCTTACGGGTCTTCTCCACCCATAGGCTACAGACTCTTCTGTCACACCTATCCTTTTCTCTCCTTCCCCCTCTCACATGCAGGAACTCCATCTCCTGTTCCTCAAGAGTCCTGACATCTCCCTAGCCCAGTCCCCAGCCCTGAACCCGGTCACTTTCCCTCTCGCTGCCTCTACCCAACCTGTGTCAACACACTCCTGCACCAAGGTCGTTGAGGCCCTCAATCAACCTCAGGCGGGACTCCCCAATCTTCCTCTCTCTAATCCTGACCTAACTCTGTTTGTGGATGGAAGCTCGTGCCTAGACCCCCAAGGATGCTGGAAAGCCTCCTATATGGTAATAATACTCAAGCGGACCCTGGAGGCTCCACTAAAGGCTCACCTATTATCAACGCTAGACTCATAACTCGCTTACTTGATGCCTTAGAGTTTCCCTCCCAGGTAGTAGCCATCATGCACTGCCAAGGCCATCAGACTGACTCCTCACTGGTTATTAGGGAAAACACCTGAGCAGAACCAGTGGCCAGAAGCTTAACTCAGGGTGAAGGGTCCCCAGCCCCGGTCCTATTTCTTTCCCTTCCCTCCATTACCCCTCAGTATACCGAAGAAGAAAAAAATAAACTCCTACAACAGGGAGGCTCTTTTGGTCCCGAGGGATGGATCTTCATAAATAACAAGATTGGCTCCAACTTATCCAACACACTCTATTATTCCTTAAGGAGACCCATACCCTGCCCAATGTCTCACACTGCTTTCTATGTGTCTCTCTCCAAAGACCTTTGCTGGCTGCCGTCCCGCTCATGAGTCCTCCAGGAACCCAAAGACGCAGTGAATGTCAGCCTCCCCTGGCTGGCTGGCATTCCCCTCTGGGAACCCAAAACTCCAGGACCCACCTTGCCCCCTTGGATATGCTACCAGACCAGCAACCTGGTAACTGGGGGACAGGTCACTTGGAACTGTACCCAAAACCACACTGCAGCGAGTCCCACCAAGGCCAGCCCGGGTACCATATTTTGGTGCATCGACACCTTAAGCAACTGCATCAACTCCTCTGACCCCGGGTCTTGTTTCATGGTCACAGTAGTTCCCCAACTAACCTTGTTTGGAGAGTCAAAGCTCGCCTGGTTGCTCCCTTCATCCCACTCCTGGGGCCACTGGGCCACCTTCCTCCCTGTCATGTGAGGGGTAAGTATCACTGCCTCAGTAGGGCTCACTGGGAAGAGTGGGGGTCCTCAGGAATAGCATAATCTCTGCTCAGGATTTCAATGACAAACTCCACATAGCTCTGGAGTCTACCACTGCCTGCTAGGCCTCCCTGCAAACACAAGTACCATCGGTAGCCCAAATAGCCCAGCAGAACCTACGGGCCCTAGACCTTCTTACTGCAGAAAAAGGGGAAACATGCATGTTCCTTCAAGAAGAATGCTGCTACTACATCAAGGAGTCAGGAGTGGCGGGACAGAACGTGCAGAGCCTGACTGATTTGAGTGAAAAATTACACGCAAGACACTCCCCGTACAACTCTCTTTTCGCTTGCTCCAAAGCCCCTTAGCTACCTGGATCCTACCCCTGACAGGGCTCCTAATTCTCATCTGTCTTTTTTCCCCTAGCTCCTTGCCTCCTCAAATGCATCTGCTCCCAGATCGTGAAAATATTACTGGTGACTGTAAACCAGCTCCTGCTACACCCCTACACTCCGCTGTCCTCAGACCTGCCTCTGCCTGACCCTGGCCTTTAACATTTTCCCACCCTCTTCATCCCTGGTCAGCAGGAAGTAGCTAGGACAATTTTAGCGCTCCTTATCATCAAAAGGCCTGGAGCCAATACCTGCAGCAGCAAAGTAGATGACAGAGATAACTGGCACCTTCCTAAACCCCCTGGCCCCAGGCAGAAATTCCACACCACTCATGCCTCCACCCTTCCCCCACTAAACAGTTGTATAAAAGAAGTGCCGACGCCGCCTTTTGGCACAAACTTCCCTGGCCACTCTCGGACCAGTGAATTTCACCCGAGAGGACTAGATTAAAACCTCCCCTTTTAACCGGCTGGACTCTGTGTTTTCTCTCCTGCATCGCAAACCTTACAGGTTTATCATATTTAGTTTTTATTTCGCTGAGGTCTGATCCCTCTATTTCCACTTGGTTGAGAGTTTTAAGGCTGTTGGATGTTGTCAAATGCTTTTTCTGCATCAATTGATATGACTATGTGATTTTTAATCTCAATTTCTTTATGTGATGTATCACATTTATTGATTTGTGGATATTGCATCCCTGGGATAAATCCTACTTGATCATGGTGTATGATCTTTCTGATATACTGCTGGATCCGATTTGCTAAGATTTTGTTGAGGATTTTGAAATGTATGTTCATGAGGGATATTGGCCTATAATTCTCTTTCATTGTGTTATCTTTATCTAGTTTTGGTAGTAGGGTAATGCTGGCTTCATAGAAGGTGCTTGGATGTGTTCCTTCTTGAATCTTTTGGAATAGTCTGAGGAGGACAGGTTTTAATTCTTCCTTGAATGTTTGGTAAAATTCCCCAGTGTAGCCATCTGGGCTCGGGTTTTGTTTGCTGGAAGCTTTTAGAGGACTGCTTCAAATTCTTCCATAGTTATTGGCCTATTGGGATGTTTAGATTCTTCCTGATTGAGCTTTGGAAGGTTATATTATTCTAGGAATATGTCCATTCCCTCCAGGTTATTTAGTTTGTTGGAATAGAGTTATTCATAGTATTTTTTAACAATCCTTTGTATTTCAGAGGGGTCTGTTGTTATTTCTCCTCTTTCATTTATGATTTTGTTTCTTTGGATCCTCTCTCTTTGCTTCTAGGTGAGCCTGGCTAGAGGTTCATCAATCTTGTTTATCCTTTCAAAGAACCAGCTCTTGGTTTTATTGATCTTTTGTATTGTTTCTTTGGTCTCTATGTCATTTATATCCACTCTAATCTTTATTATTTTCTTTCTTCTGCTTTCACTGGGCTTTTCTTGTTGCTCTCTTCCTAACTCTTTGATTTGTAGGAAAAGGTCATTTATTACCATTGTTTCTTGTTTCTTACAGTAGGCTTGTAGAGCTGTGAACTTCCCTCTCAAGACTGCTTTCACTAAGTCACATAGATTTTGGATTGTTGTGTTTTCATTGTCATTTGTTGCCATGATGTTTTTTATTTCTTCCTTGATTTCTCTGATAACCCAGTCATTATTTAATAGCATTCTGTTTAGTCTCCATGTGTTTGACTTCTTTGTATTGTTTTTTATTGTAATTGATTTCCAGTTTTATGCTACTGTGATCTGAGAAGATGCTTGATATGACTTCTATCTTCTTGAATTTGAAGAGACTTTGCCTATGGCCCAACATATGGTCTGTCTTTGAAAATGACCCATGCACACTTGAGAAGAATGTATTTTCTGTGGTTTTGGAGTAAAATGTTCTGAAGATATCAGTTAATTCCACCTGGTCTAGTGAGTCATTAGGATTGATGTTTCTTTGCTGATTTTTTGGTTAGAGGATTTGTCCAATAGTGACAGTGGGGTATTAAAGTCTCCTACTATGATTATATTGCTGTCCATCTCTCCCTAGACATCCTCCAAGTTTTTTTTTTTTTTTTTGTTTTAATTTATTTGGGTACTCCTGTATTGCCTGTGTGTATGTTTCCCAGAGTTATTTCTTCTTATTGGATTGTTCCCTTTAGTATTATAAAGTGGCTTTCCTTATCTCCTATTATGTCCTTCACTTTGAGATCTAATTTGACAGATACAAGTATTGCTACCCTAGCTTTTTTTTTTTACTTCTATTTGCCTGAAAAATCTTTTTCCATACCTTCCCCTTCAGTCTGTGTGTCTTTTTTTCTAAGGTGGGTTTCTTGTAGACAGCAGATATATGGGTTGTATTTTCTTATCCAATCAGTTACCCTATGTCTTTTGATGGGGGCATTTAATCCACTTACATTTAAAGTTATTATTGATAGGTACTTATTTGTTGCCATTTTTATTCTTTACCCCTGTGTTCCTTCTTTGCTTCCTTTTTTTTTTTTTTTTTACAGCAGACCTTTTAGCATTTCTTGCATTGCTGGTTTGGTGGTGATAAATTCCCATAGTCCTTTTTTGTTTGTGAAGCTCTTGATTTCACCTTCAATTTTGATTAATAGCCTTACTGGGTACAGTATTCTTGGATTCAGACCCTTCCTTTGCAAGACTTTGTATATTTCATTTCATTCCCTTCTGGCCTGATGAATTTCTGTCAGGAAATCAGTCCCTAGTCTGATGGGGGTTCCTTTGTAGATAACTTTCTGTCTCTTTCTGGCTGCTTTTAAGATTCTTATTTTGTCATTGGTGTTTGCCAATTTAATTATAATGTGCCTTGGTGTCAGTCTTTTGGGGTTCATTTTGCTTGGGACCCTGTGAACTTCTTAGATTTGTGTAGGTTTTTTCTTCCCTATATCAGGGAAGTTTTCTGTCATTATTTCTTCAAACAGGTTTTCTATTCCTTGCTCAGTTTCTTCTCCTTCTAGATCCCGTATCATGCAGATATTGTTTCATTTAGTGTTGTGCCAAATTTCCCTTAGGCTCTCCTTCTGCTTTTTAATTTTATTTTTCTATAAGCTGTTATACTTGGGTATTTTTTCATTCCTTGTCTTCTAGCTCACTGATGTGGTCCTCTGCTTCTTCTAGCCTACTCTTGATGCTTTCTATTGAGTTCTTTATAGCAGCGATGTCATTTTCATTTCTTCTTGGTTCTTCTTCGTTTCCTCTTTTATTTTACTCCTGTAGATTTTTGATTTTGCAATCTGTGCTACTCACTAATAACAAATTATATTACTTTTTAGTTTTTCTGTGTATTCTGTGTATATGCTGTATGGTCGAATTGGTCTTCCATTCTTTTCAGCCACCTTATGACCATTTCTCTGCATACTTTCTTTGGCAGTTTGCTTGCCTCCATTTTGTTTACTTCCTTTTCTGGTGATGCCTGCTTTTCTTTCATATGCAGGCTGCTTCTTTCTCTCCCCATGGCCTCTCTTCTCTGGGTATCTGGTTATGTAGTTCTCTCTCTTCTCATCCCATGCAAAATCTGACCTTTCTGTGGTGGAGTGTAGATCTCCTCTAAATCCCTGTTTGAGCCAATTGGGGACTGGTGTTCTGTGGTTTGTAGCTCCTTGGTGAGTGCCACAGTTGTAGATTCTCAGGCCTCTGATAACATCCACCTCCCCTTCAAGATGACACAGTCTCCACGTCCAAGCTGGCGGCTCCGGGAGGGAACCCAGAAGCAGTAGGGATTGCCCAGTCAGGAGAGCGCCATCCAGCAGTCCCCCACCTTCTCCTGGAGTATAGCTGTCCCTCAACTCACCAAATAACACTCCCCATGCAACCCTCAGCTGCTTCCTCTGTCTGCTCCGGGACAAGATTTGGGACATGTCCATCTATTCTGTCGCCATTTTTTACTCCTGTAGATTTTTGATTTTGCAATCTGTGCCACTCACTAACAAGTTATCTCACTTTTTAGTTATTCTGTGTATTATGTGTATATGCTGTATTTCATTTTTTAGATAAATTTTCAGTATAAGGAACCACATTGTAGTGCACAGTTTATACTTGATACTTTAATACTTCAACTACATTTATTTTCATAAATAATTTCACCTTCTTTCTAATTCTATATACACACACATACACAAACACACACAATGAGAAAGAGAAGAAGCATTTGTGGAGAATATCTTTCAGGGTATGTGATTAAAGTTGTTTTACAGTCTCCATCACATTTAATGTAGGGGTTAAGGTACTATTATGTTGTCACTGGCTTATAATTATAAATATTGGAGTTTTAATCTCTCATTGCACCTCTCAATTTCCTCTTAGCTGTGCATAACTCGGATTTGCGTAAACTTTCAAGTCTACGTGAACTTCTGTTTAATAATGTAGTCTCCTAAGTTTTCATGTCTGTCAATGAGTCCTTTCCCATTCTTTGGCATTATAACTTAGTCTTCCCTTGTCAACACTGATCTATATAATGGCCTTGTAAAGAGAGTTAAGATCAAGTAATTTTGAGAAATGTAGTAATGTAGTAATGTTCATTTCAGAGATCTATTAGAAAATGTTAGTTTCTCCAAAACTCTCTAAAATATTGGTTGAAGAACTCTTTAATTTTGTATAATTCAGTATTTTCTAATGTTTTCGAACTTAAAGCAGTTTTTTCCCCAAGTATCCAACATGAAATCTGGTCCCTGAATTCTATATCTATATCTATCTATGTGTGTGTGTAATATCATTTAAAACCATCTGAACATAGCAAATAACTGGAAAAATGCAATTCACATTTTCAAATAAAGTATATTAAAAGTGTTTTGATTATGCTAATGAAGGAGGTTTTCTTAGATTCACCACAAAGCAAAGGGAAGCTTAAAGCTGAGACAATTATCTTCTTAAAGTGACATAAAAACACATGAAAACATGGATAAAACTTTTAAAAAGTTGTCTTTATTCTATATAATCAAAAATCACTATATAAATTACCTAAATGATTAGATGAATTGTTTGTATCTACTTTAATTTAGTCAGTGGAGAACTACCTTTTTGAATGTCTTCATCAATAGAAGCATTACACTGACATGATATTAAGCAACATTTGTAACCTGTCACAGTGGCAAGGGATAATTCTATGGATGCTATCAGTAGAAATTATAAGATACACTACTTAAACATTGCTTATAATTTTAAAAATTCTAATGATAAGAGAATTTTGATTCAGGATGAAAACCATCATTGTTTATCATGAGACATATTTTTAAAAACACATTTCTTATTTTCTAATTTAAATAACCTAAAATATATCCAAAAACCTATTTTTGTTTTTCTTGGGATATCAATAGGAATATTTTACCAAATTAAAATTTTCTGTGTTTTAAGATCTCTCTCTCTTTGCCTCTCTCCCTTCATCTCTTCATCTTTTTATTTATTACTCTATTTTTTAAAAAAATGGGTAAAACTTATTTTCCATTTAATTCCTTAGAAAATAAAATTTAAATTTAAAGCTGAGCCACAATGATTAATTTCAGTGTGCTTAACATATTTACTTTCTTTTTATTTGGCTCCTATAACTTAATTTATCCTGCTTTTATTTTAAATCACAATTTTAAAATGTTTTATTTTAAATTACAACTCGTATTTTGTAAAACATAACAAAATTAACATATAGACTAGACTTATTTTTGAT
>PVJN01019032.1:0-38018 GCA_004026805.1 Lasiurus borealis | reverse complement strand
AGTATTTTTTTTAAAGGTATGTTATGAAAATTGACCGCCTCTGTGTCTTCCCATTACTGTATTTCCATGGGACACACTGTGCTGGAAATATGGGTCCCTGAGGGCCAAGACCTCACCTACTGTGGTCACTGCTCTCTCCTAGAACAGCGTCAGGCACACAGTAGGTACTGAATGAATATTTCTAGTTAACCAATAAACAATATATACTACAGACATTACATGCAACTGGGCCCACACAGCCGCTGCTTTCTAACACCTCGTGTTTCCTGCTTCCCACTGCCCACCCCCCACCAGTGAGGACCCAGCTCTCCCCCCCACCTCTCACAGGTCACCTAGGGGGAGCAGAGCATGCTGTGATCGTTACTGGGCTTGCTGACTCAGTAACCAGGGAGGAAAGAGGGAGGAAGAAAGGAAGGAAGGGAAGAAGAAAAGGAGGGAGGGAGAAGATCAAGGACATTTTCCTTGCTGAAACCTGTGTGGCTCAGTGGATAGAGCGTCAGCCTGCGGACTGAAGGGTCCCAGGTTCAATTCTGGTCAAGAGCATATGCCTTGGTTTCAGGCACATCCCTAGAGGGGGGTGTGCAGGAGGCAGCTGATAGGTGTTTCTGTCTCATCGATTTTCTAACTCTCTCTCCCTCTCCCGCTCTGTAAAAAAATCAATAAAAAAAATATATGTATTTTAAAAAAGGACATTTCCACCTGGTGGAAATAACACCTTGCAGAGCCTCTGAGACTTCGGGGTGGGGTGGGGTGGAGTGGGGTGGAGTGAGGGGAGGCCCTCAGCTCCCAGGAACACAACTGAAAGGCCGGGCTGGCCGGGACAAGGCTGTGGTCGGTCCTGGGACGGATGAGCCCCCCTCGGTGCTGATAAACACGCCCGCCCTGAGCAGGTGCTGGCTTCCCGGGTGCTGGCTTCCTGGCCGCAGATGGGGCAGCTGGCCGGGCATTCCAACGCCCCGAGCCTGCTGGCCTCCGCAGTCTCCGAGGGCCTCCTCGCTGTAGGACCAAAGCTGGGGTGCGGACCTGGGTGCCAGGCCCCTGTGTGACCTTGGTCCCTGTTAAGAGGCATGAGGGGCCGGGCCAGTGTGGCCCAGGGGTTGAGCATCGACCTAGGAACCAGGAGGTCAGGGTTCAATTCCCGGCCAGGTCATGTGTCTGATTGTGGGCTCAATCCCCAGTAGAGGGCGTGCAGGAGGCAGCTGGTCAGTGACTCATTCTCACATTCTCATCATTGAGATTTCTCTCTCTCTCCCTCTCCCTTTCTCTCTGAAGTCAATAAATTAAAAAAAAAAAAAGAGCTATGAGAGGATCTCAAAGATCCTTCCCTCTCTGAGAGATGGAGCCCCCTGGGGCCGGAGTAGGGGGGCCTGGAATGGAGGTGGGGTCCCCGCTGCTGGGGAAAACCTCTCTGGGCCTAAAGACCACATTAACAGACAAGGCCCTCGCCATGAACTATTTTATACACACGAGCTCCCACCGTCCTCACTGCCACCCTGCAAGATGGGTACTGTCGTCCCATTTCACAGCTGCGGACACTGAAGCACGGAGAGGCGAGGTGAGCTGCCCACGATCACACAGCCCGTGAGTGGAGGGCTGGGAGCCAGGCCGTCGGCTCCACCGTCCCTGTTCCGGGAATCACAACATGCAGCGCCAGGGTGTGGTCCGGCTGGCAGGGTGACCTGGGAAAGGCTGCCTAACTCCTGGGAGCTGGGGTTTCCTTCCTGACACCCCGGGGCACCGGGACCTGCGGACAAACCCAGTCCACCCTCACACTCAGGTGCTCTCCGTGCTCTCCGCTCCCCACCCTCTGCCCTCAGGGTAAGACTGCAGACTCCTCGGGGCTGTTTTCTGTGAAAAAACCCTCAAAGTCCGGAAGGTTCAGAGAGGCACAGAGCATTTCCTGAGGCCACACAGCAAGCAGTGCCGTCAGGCACCTGGGCCCCAAGGAAAGGCGTTTCCCCCTGTTCCCTGTCGGAAGGGGTCTGGCAGGAGCTTCCGGGAGCTGAGGGCTGGACAGGAAACCGGTCCCCCACTTCCTCTGCTCCAGGCACCTGGCCTGCACTGGCCGCCAGGCCGGGAGGGGAGGCCGAGCCCGGAGCCCATGGAGGGATTGGTGTTCACAGGGGAGGGGCTTAGCTTTACATCTGCCCCAAACCATGGCCTTCCCCCAGTTTACTTTTTAAAATTTTTTTAAATATACCGTGGTACCTCGAGATATGAGTTTAATTCGTTCCATAACCTTGAGGCATGGGAAACGATGAGACGCTCAAGTTGAGGTAAACGGGTGGGTCGTGTGCAGCTGGCCGATCGGTGCGATTACTCCTATCTCAACTGTTGCTCGTATTTCAAAGCAAAAACCGCTCGCTCGACGGCTCATCTCTCAAAAATCTCGCATGTTAGGGCACTCGTATCTCGAGGTACCACTGTATTTTATTGATTTTTTACAGAGAGGAAGGGATAGGGATAGAGAGTTAGAAACATCGATGAGAGAGAGTCATCGATCAGCCGCCTCCTGCACACCTCCTACTGGGATGTGCCCGCCACCAAGGTACATGCCCTTGACCGGAATCGAACCCTGGACCCTTCGGTCTGCAGGCCAACGCTTTATCCACTGAGCCACACCGGATTCAGCCCCAGTTTACTTTTTAAAAATATATTTCTATTGACTTCAGAGAGGAAGGGAGAGGGGGAGAGAAACATCTATGATGAGAGAGAATCATGGACCGTCCCCCACTGGAGATGGAGCCCACAACCTGGGCCTGTGCCCTGACCGGGCATCGAACCCTGACCTCCTGGTTCCTAGGCTGACGCTCAACCCCGGAGCCCCGCGGGTGGGCATCCTTCCCCCAATTTAAACAACGAGAGAGACACTAGAACTATCTTCACTGGGGACCGGGCTCTCTCAGTACTAACATGGGACAAGTCCTTTTTCCTCTCCCCGCACCTCCCACACCCTCATTTCTTTCATCCCTAAAATGCAGACCATTCCCACCTCCTACACCTCACAGGCCTCTGTGAGAACGGAAGATAAGATCAAGAAGGAGGAAGCACCTTCCCAGACAGTTAATGACCCAGGAGGAAGCGTGGGAAGCAATTTGCAAATGGGAACCCAGGGATGGAGGAGTGGGAGGGTGGCCCAGGGCCTGGAAGTCACACCCCCTTTGCTCTCTGGGGGACCCTGAGGCATAGAATGCAAAGAAGGGTCTGCATCTCCTCTTCCTGGGTGACCGGGAAGGGCAGGGAGCCCATTGCACTGGTGAAAAAAAAGTTAACATGACCCGAGCACCCGTTTAGATGCTATCTCCCCAAGACTCATTAGAAGCCGCGTCCTGTTACTGTCACCATGTGACATGCCAGAAGCCAGGAAATAAAGCTCAGAGAGTCAGCTAAGCCATCACTCACCTGAGGCCACAAATCTATTCATGCTCCGGGTGGGATCGGAACTGGGGCGGGTCTGACTCCCCAGAACTGCCCTGACTCTCCAGGGGGGTGGTCCTGGGCAGGTGTCCCCCGCCTGGCCGGCCTGCTGGACCAGAAAGAGGGGGTCCAGGGCCTCCCTCCCTGCACCTGCCATCCCATGAGTGCCATCGGCTCTGCTCTGGTCCCCGCATTCCTTCCCGCACTGGGAGGTGGGAGATGCCCTGATTCTCCGGGGGTGGACCCCGGCAGGTGTCCCCGGCCTGCTAGCCGGCTGGACCAGAAAGAGGGGGTCCAGAGCCTCCCTCCCTGCACCTGCCATCGGCTCTGCTCTGGTCCCCGCACTCCTTCCCGCACTGGGGGTGGGGGGATCGGGGAGATGGAGGAGAGGGCGCACCCCAGGCGGAAAAGGGTCCCCTCCCCACGCACCTTCTGGTGCTTGCGCTCCTTTTCGATGCGGTCCATCCTCTCGAGGCGCAGGCGGTCCAGCTCGAGGCGCAGCTCGTCCAGCTCGGGCGCCACGTGGTGCCGGCTGACCAGCACCTCCAGGATCTCCAGGACGCGCACGACCTTGGGCATGAGGCGCGCGATGGCCTCGCAGCCGTGCTGGTCGATGACGCGCTCGAACTCGTGGCCCACCAGCGCCGCGATGTCGTACACGTCCATGACGGTCAGCTCGGCCACGTTCTTGTCCAGCGCCGCGGCCGCCGGGGCCGCCGCCGGCCCGCGCAGCCGCCGCCGCTCCTCCTCCTCCTCCTCCATGGCCCCCCGCGCCCCCCGCGCCCCCCGCACCCCGCCGCCAACTAGCGCAAACTCCCCCAAACTTGCCCGGGGCCCCCTCCGGCCGCGCTTTAGTAGCGGGGGCGCCCCGGGTGGACAGCCGGCATCGGCGTTGGGGGCGCGGCGGGTGGGGGTGTCCGAGGAGCGGCGATCGGGGTGCGGGTGCCGGATCCTGCTGCTCCCCAGTCGCTGGGGGAGGGGGTGGGGGGTGGAGAGGCTGTAGCGGCGGCGGCGGCGGAGGAGGCGAGGCAGGCGCGCGCGTGCGCAGCCCCGCGGCGCCTCCCAAGTTGGGAATCCGAGTTGCGCGCAAAGGAGGAGGCGGCGCCGCGGGGATCCTTTGGCGACGGAGAGGGGGGGCCCCCGCTGCCCGCGGAAACGGCTCGTCGCCCCGGGGGAGGAGGAAGGAGGAAGGAAGGGCGGCCGCCGCGGCTCCGGGGGAAACTTTGGCGGCGGCGGCGGCGGCCCGACCCGGTGACCGAGTCCCCGCTCCACCCGCCGCCGCGGGAGGGAGGGAGGGAGGGAGGATGCCGCGCGCCCCGCCCAGGTCCTCCTCCCCGGCCGCCCGGCGAGGGGGCGCGTCCGGCTGCTTCCGCCCGAGGGCGCCCTGGGGCTCCCACGGGCAGCGGGTCCGCCCGGCTCCGTGCGCCCCCCGCGCGTCCCCGGCTCCACCCGCCCCGGCGCGCCCCCCGCGCGTCCCGACGCACCGCCGCCTCCTGGATCCCGGGTCCCGGCCGGGTCCTGGCTCCTCCCCGCCCCATCCCCTTGTTCCCCCGGAAAGGAGGGGGTTCCAGGCTGCCTGCCTCTCCCCCCGGAGGAGAGGGGAGGTGGGGGCCACAGTGATGGGGGGGTCGCTGGTCCTGGATGATGATGGTCGGGGGGAAGCTTTGGGGAGAGATGGAGGGGTTGGGGGAGGTGGACTCCGGGAGGGACGACCCATCCTGGGGAGGAAGGAAGGAAGCGAGGCGGACCCGCCGGAGCCGGAGCCGAGGCCTGCGCCCTAGGAAAGGCGCCCGCCTCCCACCCTCCCCAGAGAGAGAGGGGCGCACGGGTCCAGGGGTCCATGGGTGGTGGCCCGGCCGCTGTGGCTGGGACCACTTTATGGAGGAGGCGCGTCTGGCTCTACTACTGGTCCCCAGCCTCCTGCTCCCCCCGCCCCCCCTTTTTTTTTTTTAAGTATATTGATTTTTTTAAAATGTATTTTATTGATTTTTTACAGAGAGGAAGGGAGAGAGATAGAAAGTCAGAAACATGGATGAGAGAGAGAGACATCCATCAGCCGCCTCCTGCACGCCCCACAGTGGAGATGTACCCGCAACCACGATACATGCCCTTGACTGGAATCGAACCTGAGACCTTTCAGTCCGCAGGCCGACAGCTCTATCCACAGAGCCAAAAAGGTTTCAGCATTTATTTGTTTTTAAATACAAAGTGTTTTTTTTTTTATGAAAATGTATTTATGTTATAATGTGTCTATTTTTGAATATATTGTATTGATTTTTTTACAGAGAGGAAGCGAGAGGGATAGTTAGAAACATCAATGAGAGAGAAATACTAATCAGCCGCCTCCTGCACGCCCCTTATAGGGGATGTGCCCACAACCAAGATACAATGCCTTTGACCAGAATCGAACCTGGGACCTTTCAGTGCTCAGGCCGACGCTCTATCCACTGAGCCAAACTGGTTTTGGCTTGACATATGAAGTTTTGAAGCTTATTGTCCATACAACAAAAATAACATACATATCAGATCGCATCTATATCAGCAGATGCATAACTCCATCTATTGGGAAAAATCTGCATTGTTAACTGGTACCCCTGGTAAGAGTAAAATAATGTCTGTGAATGGCTTTCAAACAAGCCGCTGGGAGGGTGGGTGACTGGGAATAGGAGTGAGGACGGGCCGTCCTGTTAATAACCGTTGCAGCTGTGCGATGGGACCAGGGGAGTTTATTATACTATTCTGGGTCCTTCTGTAATATCAGCATTTTTTCATAATAATTAAAAATAAACATGGCCAAAACCGATATGGCTCAGTGGATAGAGCGTCGGCCTTTGGACTGAAAGGTCCCAGGTTCGATGCCAGTCCAGGGCATGTATCCTGGTTGCGGGCACATCCCCAGTGTGGGGCGTGCAGGAGGCGGCTGATTGATGTCTCTCTCTCATCAATGTTTCTAACTATCCTTCTCCTTTCCTCTCTGTAAAAAAAAAAAAGAAATCAATAAAATATATTAAAAAAAAAAAAAAAGGACTGCAGGCCTATTAACCAATGTCATCCCCATAAAAAAATGTAAAAAATACAACAAGCCCAAACCCCAGTCTTAAAGAAGCATCTGGGACGAGCACTCGTCTCGCTTCAGCCGTGGGTCAGAGCAGAGAGACGTGAAGGTCGGGAGTGGGAGGAAGGCTGGTGGGGGCTGGGGAACCGCCCCCCCCCTCCCCCCCCAGTCAGGGCTGGCTGGGCCGAAGGGCTGCCTGCGGGCAGAAGGGAGCCTGTGGGCGGGGCAGGCGGCAGAGAGGAGCCGTGATTGTGTGGAAGGAGAAGTGTCCGCTTCCTGGCACATCGGGCCGCAGGGCCCGGGAACCTCACTTCCCCGGGAGAGGCCACGGGGGGCCGCTTCGTGTCGCTCTCCTGTGCTGTTGCCATAGACCACGCCTGGGTGGAGTGTCCGCCTTCCCCCCAATGCAGAGGCTGAAATCTTGGTCCCCAGATGGTGGTATTAAGAGGTGGGTCCCCTGCCCGGCTGGTGTGGCTCAGTGGTTGAGTGTCAACCCAGGAACCAGGAGGTCAGGATTCGATTCCCCGTCAGGGCACAGGCCCCGGTGGCGGGCTCCGTCCCCACTGAGGGGCGTGCAGGAGGCAGCCGGTCCGTGATTCTCGCTCCTCCCTGATGTTTCTAGCTTTCCCTCTCCCTTCCTCTCTGAGATCAATACAAATATACTATATTTTAAAATCACCCCTTGCTTTTGTATGGGTTCCTCTAAACACAAATGAGCTAATGCCTGATGAGAGAGAGAGCGAGGAAGAGGGAAGCGAGGCAGAAAGGAGGAAGAGGGTCTGGCCCAGGTTGGCTCAACTCCGAGCTGGTGGTGGAGGTCTGTGGGAGGGCCTGGCCGGATGTGTGGAGCCACTGAGTCTCTGCACCGTCCTGAGCAGGGAGGGGTGGACGGGACGGCGGGGCCTGTGGGAGAAAGCGAGCAATTTCTGTTTGCTCCTCATCTCTCTCTCTTTTCTTTTTTTAATATATTTTATTGATTTTTTACAGAGAGGAAGGGAGAGGGATAGAGTTAGAAACATTGATGAGAGAGAAATATTGATCAGCTGCCTCCTGCACGCCCCCCACTGGGGATGTGCCCGCAACCAAGGTACATGCCCCCGACCAGAATCAAACCCGGGACCTTTCAGTCCACAGACCGATACTCTTTCCACTGAGCCAAACTGGTTTCGGCATCATCTCTCTTTTTCTTGTTATTTTCTAAATATATTTGCCCTGACCGGTTTGTCTCTCGTCAATGTTTCTAACTCTCTCTCCCTCTCCCTTCCTCTTTGTAGAAAACCAATAAAATAAATAAATAAAATAAAATAAAGAAAACACCTCCACAAATTCACACACACACACACACACACACACACACACACAGAGAGAGAGAGAGAAAAAGAGAGAGAGAGCGAGAATGAGCGCGCAGAAGGGAGGGGGAAGAGAGAAACATCAATGATGAGAAAGAATTATGGATCACTGTCTCCTGCATGTCCTCCACTGGGGATCAAGCCTGCAACCCGGGACTGTGCCCTTGATGCCCTTGAGCAGAATCAAACCGTGACCCTTCAGTCCACAGACGAACACTCTATCCATGGAGCCAAACCAGCTAGGTCTGTCTCTCTCCTTCCCTCCCTCTCTCTCTCTTCCTGCCCCACCATCCTCCCCGTGTGATCCAGTGATTCAGCATCGACCTGTCAACCAGGAGGTCACAGTTTGATTCCCGGTCAGGGCACATGCCTGGGTTGCAGGCCTGATCCCCAGTGTGGGGCATGCAGGAGGCAGCCGATCCATGATTCTCTCTCATCATTGATGTGTCTATTTCTCACACCCTCTCCCTTCCTCTCTGAAATCAATGAAAATAAAAAATAAAAGAGTCTAAACCACAAACTGACCCAAATGATTTTAAGGCACACATTTGTCTCGACCGTCTTCATGCTGAGAGAGAGCGGATCGACCCCCGAGGCGCAGCCCTGACCAGGATGCCAGGAAGGCCTGGTGAGGAAGGAACGTGCCCGTGCTTAGAGCGCGGCCTGCGGTCAGCTCTGGCTCCTTTCTTTTTTCTTTTTTTTTAAAATATATTTTATTAATTTTTCACAGAGAAGAAGGGAAAGGGATAGAAAGCCAGAAACATCAATGAGAGAGAGACATCGATCAGCTGCCTCCTGCACACCCCCTACTGGGGATATGCCCACAACCAAGGTACATGCCCTCAACTGGAATCGAACCTGGGACTCTTCAGTCTACAGGTTGACACTCTAACCGGTTTTGGCAGCACTGACTCTTTTTAAAAAATATATTTTATTGATTTTTTTTTTACAGAGAGGAAGGGAGAGGGATAGAGAGCTAAAAACATCGATGAGAGAGACATCGATCAGCTTCCTCCTGCACGACCCTTAACGGGATGTGCCCACAACCAAGGCACATGCCCTTGACCAGAATTGAACCTGGGACCTTTCAGTCCACAGGCCGACGACGCTCTATCCATTGAGCCACACCGGTTTCGGCAGCACTGGCTCTTTTTAAAGTGTTTGAGAGAGCAACTCCGTTTGTAAAACATGCTACAGATGGCTCTGGCTATCTCTTTGGCGTGGCCACCACCGTGTTTTTTTTTTTTTTTTTCAAAAACCGGAGCTGAATGTACTTGGGCCCAGCATCTAGGGTGCAGTTTGACACCGTCCCCCCTCTCCCTCCTGCCTTAAGCTGGTGCCATCTGTCATTCCCACAGACTGGCCGATCCCTGAAGGCATTTGAATTCCCGTCCCCTGACTTAGAAAAGAAAACCCTTACAACAGACAAGTCTTTGTCCACATTTTAAACCCCTGACAGGTGGAGTTTCAATGTCACTTAATTCCTTCAAAGATGGAAATGAACATAGATATTTTCTAGATAAAAAGTGTTTTGGCACTTTTCTTCTTCAATTTCAGAGAGGAAGGGAGAGGGAGAGAGAGAGAAAAAAAAATCATTCATGAGGAGAGACAATCATGGGTAGGCTGCCTCCTGCACGCCCCCCACTGGGGCTGGAGCCCTCCCCCGTGGGAGTCAAACCGTGAGCCACC
The DNA here is from genome assembly GCA_004026805.1 of Lasiurus borealis. Taxonomy (NCBI): domain Eukaryota; kingdom Metazoa; phylum Chordata; class Mammalia; order Chiroptera; family Vespertilionidae; genus Lasiurus; species Lasiurus borealis. The sequence goes on along the minus strand of PVJN01019032.1, from coordinate 28,508 downwards.
AGCTGGTAGGTTGGTGGGCTGTGCTGGGCGCTTCTCCGCAGAGCTGGCTCACTTGGGAAGCCAAAGGCTCGTCCTTCAGCTCAATTCAATGTGAGAGGAAACCGGTGCAGGTATTTTAAGCGGAAAGAGAGTCAATACAGGCAAACGGAGGCGCGTGCGTGGGTTGGTGAGGCTGGAAGAGCAGGCTCCCGGCTCAGGGAGCCTCTTGCAGGGATGGTTCCCCGAGTCACACCAGGGAGCTGACCTGCCAGGTGAAGCCACTGCCGCAGCCGGGACGGTGGGGAGTCGGGGTGTGGGGTGGGGGGGCACTGCTGGAACTCCGGAGCCCCATCACACAGGCTCAGCTGCTCCCCTGTCTCCACACCTAACGTGGGAGCCCGGGCCATTGCTGCCCCCTGTCGCCTGAGGTCTTTAAGAAACAGCCCCTCGCCCTAAGGTTGCGGCTCAGTGGATAGAGCATTGGCCTGCGGAATGAAGGGTCCCAGGTGCAATTCCGGTCAAGGGCATGTACTACCTTCGTGGCGGGCACATCCCCAGTAGGGGGCGTGCAGGAGGCAGCTGATCGATGTCTTTCTCTCATCGATGTTTCTAGCTTTCTATCCCTCTCCCTTCTTCTCTGTAAAAAAAGTCAATAAAAAAATAAAAGAAAGGGAACAGTCCCTCCAACAGCGCCTGCACGTATCTGGTGCCATCTGCTCCTAACCAGGCACATGGTGTGCTTCCCTCCGCAGACAGAGACAGCGGTGATGGAGCACAGCGAAGGTCGAAAAGCTGGGGTAACAACCTAGACCTCCTCCCTCACCCCTGGCCAGTTCTAAGACTTCAACTCACTGGTCACGAGCGAGAGGCTTTCCGGGGGCCTGAGAGCACCTCATGGGGGGGAGGGTGGTTAGATGGGAGGAGGAGGTAGGCTGGTAACTAACCATAACCCAGGAGCACAAATCCGCATCCTGAGCACAGAGGAAGGGGCCGGTGCTGGGCGAGGGATTCAGACCAGAGGGAGTGACATGCGAGCTGGATTCTGAGGGGTGAGTGGGAGTTTGTCAGGAAAAAAGCCCTAGCAGCTGGGAGGGGCTAAGAGGGTCTGGTGTGTCGGTGGGGACCTGAGAGCACTCAAATTCTGGAGGATTTGGACAAAGATAAAACATTTTTTTAAATATAGTTTATTGATTTTTTTTACAGAGAGGAAAGGAGAGGGATGGAGAGTTAGAAACATCGATGAGGGAGAGACGTCAATGAGCTGCCTCCTGCACGCCCCCCACTGGGGATGCGCTTGCCACCCAGGTACATGCCCTTGACCAGAATCGAACCTTTCAGTCAGCAGGCTGACGCTCTATCCACGTAGGCTGCTTCCAAATCTCAGCTATGGTGAATTGTGCTGCTCTGAACACAGGGGTGCATATGTCCTTTCTGATGGGTGTTTCTAGTTCCCTGGGATATATTCCTAGGAGTGGAATCACTGGGTCACATGGGAGCTCCCTTTTTAAAATGTGGAGGAAACTCCATCCTGTTTCCACAGTGCCTGCGCCAGTCTGCATACCCACGAGCGGTGCACGAGGGTTCCTTTTTCTCCGCATCCACTTGTCCATTTGCTGGTGATGGCCATTCTGGCAGGTGTGAGACGGCACCGCACTGTTGCTGTTTTGATTTCCATCTTTCCGATGATCAGTGACTTTGAGCAGGTTTCCATGTGTCTCGTGGCCTTCTGCATGTCCTCCTTCGAAAACTATCTATTTAGATCCTTTGCCCCTTTTCTGATCGGATTGTTTATCCTCCTTTTGTTCAGTTATCTGAGTTCCCTGTAAATGCTGGAGATTAAACCCTTTTCTTTTTTTTTTTTTAATATATTTTATTGATTTTTTACAGAAAGGGAGAAAGTCAGAAACATCGATGAGAGAGAGAGACATCGATCAGCCGCCCCCTGCACGCCCCACAGTGGAGATGTGCCCGCCACCCAGGTCCATGCCCTTGACCGGAATCGAACCCGGGACCTTTCAGTCCGCAGGACCGACGCTCTATCCGCTGAGCCACACCGGCCTCGGCTAAACCCTTTTCTGAGCTGGCATTGGCAAGTACGTTCTGGCATGCAGCGGGCCCACTCTTACTGCTGCCTCCGAACCTTTCGCCAAAGAGGGCATTGCACGCGGGCCGGCGAGGTTCCGGACTATTACATTCGCTTTGTCGCTGCGAGGCCCGCGTGAACTTCCGGCGGCGCGCGCGCGGACGCGGTAAACAACGTAAGGGCCGACGTCTTTTGGCCGCTCGGAGCCACCGTCCCGGCTCGGGGGGTGAGGGGGGCGCCGGAGGACGGACGCCGTGTCCCTCGCCGGCCGCCGTGCGTCCGTTACGTGGCAGCCGCCGGCGCCGGCCAATCCGCGGCGTCCGCATCATCACCCCCCTCTCCCCCCGCCCCCGGCGCGGGTGGCGCAGCCGGAAGGGGCGGAGCCGAGGCGGCGGCGGCTGAGAAGGCAGCGGCGGCGGTAGCGGCGGCGGCGACGGCGGCGGCTGTGGAGGCCGCAGTCCCGGACCCGGCTTCGGCCCCCGCCGCACCATGGTGACGCCCGCGGAGCTGCTGGTGCTCGTGGCCGCGCTGCTGGCCACGGCCTCGGGCTACTTCGTCAGCATCGACGCGCACGCCGAGGAGTGCTTCTTCGAGCGGGTCACCTCGGGCACCAAGATGGGCCTCATCTTCGAGGTGGCCGAGGGCGGCTTCCTGGACATCGACGTGGAGGTGCGGGCGCGCTGCCCGCGTGGCCGAGGCGGGGGTCGCGCGGCCGCTCGGGGGGTTGCGGGGGGCGTCCGGGGCGCACGCGCGCGCGGGGCCTCCCCGGAGGCCGCTGTCCCCCCCCCCCGAGTCCCGGGAGAGGCCGAGCCGCCACCGCGCGGCGGCCACGCCGGCTCAGCTCGGCCCTTTGGCCCCCGCCGCCCGCCGCCCGCGCGCGGTTCCGGGTTCCGGGGTCCCGGGCGGCCCTCGGGGATCCGGACCCCGCTGCTCCCGCCAGTGGCGCTGCGTTGACAGCTGGGACGGCGGGGCTCCCCCCCCTTGGGGAACCTCTCGCCGGGCTGGGCCGCCCTCGATGGGGAGGTTGGGGGGGCGGAGGCAGGACTTGGGGTCCGGGGGAGCGGCGGCCGGCCCGTCCTGACGCGGATTCCCACCCCCCCCCGTGGGCACGCGCGGCGCGGGAACGTGTGGGAAGGCGGGTCGCAAGTGGCCGAGGGACGCGCCGGGCGGGCGGATGGTCGCGCGGTGGCTCCTCTTTCCTTTTTTTCCCCCCGGAAACGGCCGGCGTGTGTCTCACCCGCTTTAGGCCAGTCTGGGGTGAGGAGTGGCCACTGCCCACTAGGGTGGAGGTGGACGGAGTTGGGTCATGCGTTTGGAACAGGGACGATCGCAGTGACTGTATCTGGAGCAAACGGGAGGTTACTAAGAAACCAGCCCCTAAATGCACATACTTTTTTTTTTTTTTAATGCAGTATTTTTTTTTAAAAAAATATATTTTATTGATTTTTTTACAGAGAGGAAGGGAGAGAGGTAGAAAGTTGGAAACATCGATGAGAGAGAGACATCGATCAGCCGCCTCCTGCACGCCCCCCACTGGAGATGTGCCCGCAAGCAAGGTACATGTCCCCCGACCGGAATCGAACCCGGGACCTTTTGGTCCGCAGGCCGACGCTCTATACACTGAGCCAAACTGGTCTCGGCTACAGTATATTTTTATTGATTTTTTTTTTTTTTTACAGAGAGGAAGGGAGAGGGATAGAAAGTAGGAAACATCGATATGAGAGAGAGACATGGACCAGCCGCCTCCTGCACGCCCCCCACTGGGGATGCACCCGCCACCAATGTTACGTGCCCTTGACCGGAATCGAACCCGGGACCCTTCCGTCCGCAGGCAGACGCTCTATCCACTGAGCCAAACCGGTTTCGGCAATGTACATACTTTTTTTAAAGTATGTTTTATTGATTTTTTTACAGAGAGGAAGGGAGAGGGATAGAGAATTGGAAACATCGATGAGAGACAAACATTGATCAGTTGCCTCCTGCACACTCCCTACTGGGGATGTGCCCGCCACCAAGGTACATGCCCTTGACCGGAATCGAACCCGGAACCCTTCTGTCAGCAAAGGCTCTATCCACTGAGCCAAACTGGTCAGAGCATACTTTTTTTTTTTTTTTTAAACCAAAGGAATGGTCCCCTCTAACTTTTTTCTTGGGAGGAGGGAGTCACATGGAATTAACATTTACGTTCACGTTTTGGCGTGATTACTTGGGTGTAAGGATTTTCCACGGGGCAGCGAACGTTAGCGGATTCGGCGGGCACAGATGACTCCATGCAGGTGAAGTCCAGGCTGAAGGGAGGCTGGAAGGAGTGACCGTGGAAATGACAGAGGTCAGCTGTTCGCATCCACGGTGGACAGTGGAGGGCTTTGTAGGGGGGACCGAGGTGAGCAGGGCCAGCCGCCTGTCCTGGGTAGCAGGTTGGGATGAGAGCGTGGCCTCCTGATTTCCAGCTACTCCTCTCCCATCAGCCCTCAGGCACCTCCGGTAACGCAGATGCTTTCTCTGGTTGGAAGTAACAAGCAGGAAAACGGAGGAATGCACCTTGCTCAGAAGTCTTAGTTTTAAAAAGGCTCCTTGCTTAAAAAAAAAAAAAGTATATGTTTTTCATCGATTTCAGAAGAAAGGTCCGGAGAGGCATCAATGATGAGAGAGAATCGTGGGTCGTGGATCCGCTGCCTCCTGCACGTCCCACTCCGGGGACCGGACCTGCCACCCGGTCAGGGTGCATGGCACTGGGGTGAGGTTTCTTGCTTTTGATGTCGGTGTAGTGGCTGTTGGAAGCATCAGGCCACACAGGGCCAGTGTGTGAGGTGCGTTTTCCGTTTCTGAGGGTTTGCGTTTCGGTTGAGTAAGACAAACGGAGTCAGCGTTGAAAGGAGTTGAGAAACACAGCTTTGTTTCCTGATCTGGAGCCGGAAGAGCTTCCGTCCCCCCTGTGGATGGAGCTGAGTGAAGATTGCGTTTGGAAATTTGCATTTCCTCGGGGAACAGACGGCACCTGTGATGTTGATAATTGGGAGTCTCTCCTGACATCTGCATTCTCTCCTGCCTCCAGATTACAGGGCCTGATAACAAAGGAATATATAAAGGAGACCGGGAGTCCAGCGGGAAGTACACGTTTGCTGCTCACATGGATGGAACATACAAGTTCTGCTTTAGCAACAGGATGTCCACCATGACTCCAAAGATCGTGATGTTCACCATTGACATTGGGGAGGCGCCCAAAGGACAAGACATGGAGACAGAAGGTGAGGTGGACGTTCAGGCGATTCGTGTCCCGTCCCAGGAGTGAAGATTGGCGTTGCACACTTGGGTCATCTGATGGAGTATTTATTTTGGTTTCTTACTCTAGTTCCATCCGCTGTCCCTTTTCCTATCAACCCCCCATCTCTTATTTCACCCACTGTCTTTTAAATCAGGAGCCTTTTGTGAAATACACTTCTTATTTCCCCCGAGCTCCTAATTCACAGAGACAGTCTCTGGAAGTTCCATTCCAGTTCTTTACAGCCGCCCCGGCACCAGCCTCGGCATTGGTGCTGCTGTAAGCGGCAGGTGACGTGGGCTCTTTGATTTCCAATCCTGGCACCTCATCTTGGTTTGCTCATTTGTGTACGTGACTGGTTTAGCTAAACATTTTGTTCTATTTTTGTGTGTTCATGCTTTAAACTTTCCTTTAGGTGGTGGAGATACCTGGGATGGTACGTGGATTGCTTTTTGACAGCGTCCTGCCTTTTGCACATTTCTGCTTGCTGTTACCTAATTTCTGCTCTCCTTTCTAACCTTGGTTTGTTGGCATGAGAGTGTGTTTTGTCTTAATGAAAAAGCAACAACAACCCTACACCTAGTTAGAGTGATGGTTTTTTGGTGGCTTTTATTGACAGGAGGTAAGGGTTAGGTCCCTTTAAATTAATGTCACTGGGAACATAGCCATTGACATTTCAGTGGTATCATCTGCCTCTTTTAAATGAATGTGAAGGGTGGAAATACTCGACTATAATTGGACAAGTACAAGTCTGTGTTTTTTTTTTTACAAGTAAAAGTTTTAAACACAGTTAATAGCAAGTGGTTCTATTGTGTGGGAAATATTTTATAGCTTTGTTTTAAGTGATTATTAAAGCTTTCTAACTTGAAACTTGGTTGGAAATGCAATATAGTTCTAAGAGCCCTGTCTAGATTTTGTGACAAAAGTTCTTTCACCCATACATTGCAGCTAGATCAGTTTTCATTCCTCAGCTGACCAGCATGAAGCCCTAAATTGGTTCTTCTGGATGAATCGGGAGCCAGCACATTAGCATTGCGGGGGAGAGAGGGGCTGTTACACAGTGCCTGGGAGGGTTTTTGGAAGATGCAGGCCAGCACATTTCATACAGTTCCCTGATAACGTTGTCGTAGGTATTGAGCAGATGGTAGAGGACTTACATCCTAAAGAAGTGTTGGTTAGGTTTGAAATCTCTGGAACTTGGAGACTCGTATGCTAAGTAATTCCTGTGCTTGTTTCTCAGGGCCCTTTACAGGGTAGGACTTGTCTAATTTTCAAAAAGAATTGGGAGTTTCAAGGGAAATTAGTCCTTTCTAAGTAGTTAGAAATTGTCGGCTGATGAATGTGAATATTGACTTAGTCTCTAAATAATCCTTAACACAATAGTTACAATTCTTGCTTTTGCTTGTTAATGTCAATGAATGGCAGCTGTCACATCAAGCCTTCCTCTAAAGCAGTGAGTGGTTCTCAAGTCAGGATGGTTTTAGCCCCCAAGGGACCACTTGACAGTCTCAGCAGACAGTTTTGATTCCCATGGCTGGTGGGTGACCCTCCAATGCACCGGGCCGCTCCCCACAACAGAGAATTACCGGGTCCAAATGGTCAGCAGTGCCGCCTCCAGGCACCCTGCTCGGGCACTCACAACGGGACCCCTCCAGTGGGACTCTCCTGGTGTGTATCTTCCTGCCCGTTTCCTCATTCCATCACACAGTACAACCCACAGGTGGACACTGCTCTTCAGAGCGGTGGCTTCGCCTTGTACCCAGTTCCGGCCAAAGAACCTGGCTCTAACCTCGTGCAGCTGAGCGCTTTCACTGCCAGTGCCCGCTGCTCCCGCCGCAGTGAGCTCGCTGCTTGGCTCAGAGCCGGATGTTTGAGCGGCTGTGGGTTTTCCCAGGAATGTTTTCTCTGCTCGGCCTCAGCGATGAAGAGTCTGTTTTGCACTGCTCCTCAGTTAATGTTAGAGTTAGTAGGAGCAGATTCTGATTTTAGTTTAAATGTTTTATGTTAGTACCAGGACTTTGTGTTTGATTCTTTGTGCTTCCCGTCCTTACCTTTCCCTCCTTGGTAAGCAGTCAATATAGTGAGGGTCACTTAGCAGCCCTTCAGTGGAAGACATTTCCGAGGGTTGTGTTCCTTTAGTTAGTAAGACTTATATAGTATGTTTTCTACCCGAAAAGATTTTTTTACTAGGAATGGAATTTTAAAAAATGTTTTGAGAATTAAGTCAGCAGTGATCCAAAATGATGTTGGAGCCTCTTGGATTTCTAAAAATAGCTGCTTTTGTATGTCTTCTCTGGGAGTATTTTGATTGCTTTATGCGTGTTTTTCAAAGAGATTCCAAACCCATGCTGATTGTTTTCCAACCTCCCGTAGCTCACCAGAACAAGCTGGAAGAAATGATCAACGAGCTCGCAGTGGCCATGACAGCTGTGAAGCACGAGCAGGAATACATGGAAGTGCGGGAGAGGATACACAGAGCAAGTAAGTCAGGACATCACAGCATGGGAGCGCGGCGCACCCAGCCGCTGCCCTCCATGTTCCTCATTTGGAAGTTTTGCCAACATCATACGAAAGCAGTGACTTAAAAAGCACCTGTGCACAGATCCCTTTGAGTGGATGTGTTGGTAGAGCTTTGTACCAACCAGTTTACTATTGGGACATTGCTCTCCTGGTTGCAAGTCTTGTGGGGACCCTTAGAATTTAGGAGAAAGAAAATTCACTCAAAAAGGAGATTTGAGTGCTGTGTCTACCTAGTAATTCTAAAAAGTTAAGGCTATCGAATTTGATCAGAAACTTGAAAGAATGTGGTATAAATCGAGCAGAATGAAATACATAGTCATGCCTGTCACTTTAATAATTAAGTCCTTAGCTAATGAGTGGGATAAAGCATGAGACTTGTTCTGGGTTGGTAGTAACTATCAGTATTGGTCCTTGAAACTGAGAAATCTCCCCACTTAGAGCAAATGCCACGTTACACAGTAGGTGCTCAGTAAGTATTTGTGTATGTGTGTTTTTTTTAAAGAGACACATTTTGATTTAGTAAGAAGTGCTTTCTAGGTAACTTGGTGATCTTGAAATCTCTTAATTCTGTTAAACGTCAATTTACTGATTCACCAAAAAAAAAAGAAAAAAAGATTATAATGTAGGGACGTTTCAGTGTGAGGGAGAAAGAACGTTGGTTCGATTTTAACCCTAGAAGTGTAACCTTTGGCAAGTCGTTTTCTCTCTCGGTTCCCCATACATAAGAAGCAGATTAGACGTGGGTGAACTGTGAATCTTAAAGGTCCATTTAAGTGTAAAGTTCTCTGTTTCTAACTGTTGAGTTGTGTGGGGACAGGAGTATTTAGAGGACCACGAATGGTGTGCAAATATGACTCACACAGTAAGAGCAGGGGATGCTTTCCATGCTTCTGTCATTGTTGTTAAATGCTGTATTTGTTTATCCTCCACAGTCAACGACAACACAAACAGCAGAGTGGTCCTCTGGTCCTTCTTTGAAGCTCTTGTTTTAGTTGCCATGACATTGGGACAGATCTACTACCTGAAGAGATTTTTTGAAGTCCGGAGGGTTGTTTAAAAGCCTTTTTTTCTGATGATCCGAAACTCATAATTCACTGTTTACCAAACATCTTGGTCAGAATAATGTCATTTAGTTCATACGTTTTTATTTTCTGAATTGTACATTCACCGCCTATGTTTCTTTGTGATTACTAGATACTGGGAAAGTGATAGTGAGAATTTGACATTTGATTGGCACAATTTATTTGAATTCTGCCTCATTCTACAGGCTCTTCCAGAGCTTGCACACTGTAAATGAAATGTAGGCTTTAGTCCTTCTTACATCCTCTTTTGTTTTCATAATAACATGCAGTTGGTTCGGGATAGTACTTTACTAAAATGACTGCCTTCTTTTGACCCCTTATCCTGCAGCTCAAGTCGTTAAAGATTCATTTTGTTTAGTTCTTACGAGAAACAACCGTCTGCATTGACATTTTCTCCCCACCTAATGCAGAGCTCTGTGACCTCACAGTGGCTACCGGGTTGGTTCTTTTATACTTAATCTCGTGTTTGCGTTCAAGACAAGACACCCCAACATTTCCCCCCTCAAGTTTTTACTTTGAGCGTTAGGACTTCACCTTTACTAAATCGATGACACAGCAGCTAATACTCCTCTTTTTGATTTCTGCCTAACCTTGTAAGAAGTCTCTTAGAGCCAATTCTCTGGGTGTTTCAGCTGAGGGTAGCTCTTGTTCTGTCTGCTGGCACACACTCTCCACTCCTTCACGTGGGAGCTCTGCCTCCACGGAACTGGGGAAATCTGGGTTTCTCACGCACATGGTAAGCCTCTTCATTCATTGCAGCGTGTGAGCTCCAGCCACTGGCTTAGCTCTGGTCCCCGGCGTTTGGCCACTTGTTAATTAGGTACTGACCGCACTGTCAGCGCCGGGGTTTCTGGTTTCGTTCTTCTTGGTCTCTTTTGGCACATGTGAATTTTATTTTGTATAAAATGAAATGACTTTCTCTTGGTCTCCGATGAGGTGTTTAAAATTGAAGGAGCATCAGGTTTGGTGTGGGGATGATCCAGGATTATGTTGTGAACTGAGGTATTTTAGTTACTTGTACATTTTTTTTGGATCTTTGCAAAGGTAAAACTACAAGTAACGAGTTTTATATAATTAATTTAAATTTGTTACAAGTTTTCATGTTCAGGATAAACACTTTTTCAACCTTGGGTGACAATACTTGCAGCAGCTTAAGGTGACTGTTTTACCTTAGGACACTGTTGCATGCCAGTTTTCCTGCGTGTGTGAGAAAACACTTCAAAATGGAATTAAAACATGTAAATTTCAAATTGGTTGTGTATCGAATCTGCCCCAGGTTCAGTAAATAAACAATTCTTTTTAAAAACAGTCTTTGTATTCTGTTTTATATATTCACATTTATCATATACCAGTTTTCTGCTGAGTCAATGTTAACATCTTTTACGTTCTTCGTGTGGAAAAAGTGGTTTTGGGTGATTTTTTGTTCATCCACTATTGGTTTACGGATGTGGGGAAGATGTTTGAGAGAGATTTGCTGAAGGCTCCCAGGTGAAGCGACCAGAAAACGAAATCTCTGCCTTCAGGAATGCTGCCTCTCCCGCCATGACACAAGCCTGCCAGCAATACAGAAGCTGGGCATTCTCTGAGCTCCGGGTAACGTCCTGGCAGGATGCTCCACACGGCACCGTCTGCCTCATTTACTCCTCAAACCGCCATTCTTACTCTTATTTTGGAAATAAACGGGCTTGGAGAAGGTCCAGAAGGTAGTAAGTAGAGCCCCAAACGCAGGGCAGCTCTGCCTTTGTTTCCAGTGTACTCCCTGCAGCTCCCAGTCTACCCAAGTGGTCGGTGGTGTTTTGAGGAGGTGGACCTGTTTCAGTGGAAATGTGGCCGTGGGCTTTTATTTTCCACTTCGTTCATCCTACAATATTGGCTGTGTACCTGCTGCCAGCGGAGCCACTGGGATAAAGAGGAAACCCCTCATTGTGGGATTTCCCTTCCAGTGGGGTACGTAAGTTACACCATGGCAGTGCTGTGGGGTTAGGGGCTTTAGAGCAGGAAAGTCAGGCATCGCTGAGTTGGTATTTGGAAACTCAGGGTGGGAGAGGGGAAGCCATGAGCTCACTGCAGAAGAGTGTGGTCTCGGACCCCAGCACTGAAGCTCGCTGGCCCCAGCGAACGCTGAACACAGGGACGACATGACAGGGTTCTAGTTTAGGACTCTGATCGCAACTTTCTAGGAAGTAAACCAACATCTATTACGTTCCGGGCAGAGGACCCCCGCCATCAACCCTATTTGGCATTTGGCATTCCTGTTAACCTGGGGCTGGGCTGGGGTCCATTCCTGTCCTCTGTCCTCGGCCAGCCCGCTGTCCTGTGCTGCCATCTGCCTCCGACGGCGGAGAAAGTGAGACGGGCACCATCCCTCCCGCCGAACTGCCGCTCGGCGTGTCCTAGCCAAAGTGGCTACACCGGACCGGCGGCCCTGCATCCTCCGGGGGGCCCCCCGCCGCCCGCTTTCCCTCTCCCCTAATCCGCTTCCCAGTCACCTGCGGCGAGGACGCCTTTCCGCCCTCCGGAACTTAGGAGCCGGAGCTCGAGTTTCCGGCCGGACCGGTCTGCAGACGGAAGCGGAAGTGCTCGTTGCCGGCATCCGGGAGGCGTCTGAGCTGCAGCGGCGGCGGCGGCTGCTCGCTATGGAGCACGTGACGGAGGGGTCCTGGGAGTCGCTGCCGGTGCCGCTGCACCCCCGGGTGCTGGGCGCGCTGCGGGAGCTGGGCTTCCCGTACATGACGCCGGTGCAGGTAGCGGCGCGGCGGGGGGAGGAGGGGCCTCCGTGCGCCGGGGCAGGTGGAGAGACAGGCCGGGCACCGCTGGGGGGGACACGCCGGGCCGTGCAGCCGGCCTCCTGCGACCGGCGCTCTGCCCTCTCTCCCTCTAGTCCGCCACCATCCCGCTGTTCCTGAGAAACAAGGATGTCGCCGCCGAGGCGGTGAGTGCCCGACGCGAGCTGCCCTCCAGGCTCCCTCCGCGGGGAACCGCGGGCTCGAGCTGACCACACCCCCCTTGTGCACCCCTCCCCCCCCACGCAGGTCACGGGGAGTGGGAAGACCCTCGCCTTCGTCATCCCCATCCTGGAGATCCTCCTGCGGCGGGAAGAGAAGCTGAAGAGGCATCAGGTGAGACGAGCCCGGGGCTGGGGTTCCCCCTGCGGGTCACCGGGCCGTTCCCAGGTGGCCAGGAAGCTGGGCAGATGCTTAGACAGCAAATGGGAGCAGAGTCTGACCTCATCCTGCCTCTGTGAGCGGGTCTGCACGGGAGACGGACTTGTTAGCTCCCACCCGCTCTCACGCAGCCTCCTGGGCCCCGGCCAGCGGCCTCCGGAGTGAAACCAGGTGACATTACCTTCCGTTCCCGCCTCAGGCTGTCCCCAGCTGTGCCTTGCGTGGCCCCCTTCCTGCTGGGATGTTTGCGTTTTGTTTTTTTTTTAATATATTTTATTGATTTTTTACAGAGAGGAAGGGAGAGGGACAGAAAGCTAGAAACATCGATGAGAGAGACATCATCGATCAGCCGCCTCCTGCACGCCCCCCCACCGGGGACGTGCCCGCCACCAAGGCACATCCATGCCCCTGCCCGGAACCGAACCCGGGACCCTTCAGTCCGCAGGCCGGCGCTCTATCCACTGAGCCACACCGGTCCCGGCAATGTTTGCGTTTTTTTTGTGGGTGATTCCGCTGTGAACAACACGCGCCTTACGGAGAAGATGTGTTAGCCAAGCTTCCTTCAGGCGTGAGGGACGAGCTCAATGGCAGTGAGTTAAGAGGACCTTTTAAATCGGAAGCCTCAGCCAAACCTCTGTATCGATCGGTTGATGCGAAGGGGACCCGAGGCTCCCGGGAACCTCACCCCCCAGTGCCCCTAGGACAGTGGTTCTCAACCTTCCTGAGGCTGCGACCCTTTAAGACAGCTCCTCATGGGGTGGTGACCCCCAACCATAACATGATTTCCATTGCTACTTCATCACTGTCATCTTGCTACTGTTGTGAACTGTAATGTAAATATCTGATAGGCAGGATGTATTTTCATTGTTACAAATGGAACATCATTAAAGCCTAGGGATTCATCACAAAAACAATATGTAACTATATATTGTGAAATATTTATTTCTCATGACAAATAAATGAAATTTTGTCTTGAATCGTGCTGTAGCGTGGGTAACAGTCTTCCTAGGACAACAGTAAACGACATGGCTACATTTTGTTACACCGAGGAGCATCTGTTGGTTCCTAAGACCATGGGAAATAGGTGTTTTCTGCTGGTCTTAGGCGACCCCTGTGAAAGGGCCATTCAACCCCCAAAGGGGTCTCGGCCCACAGGTTGAGAACCGATGCCCTAGGAGCACTGGTTCAGTGTCGGCTGGTTCAGAGCTCATGGCACTTGAAGGCTTCGGTCGCCTACCTTTCGGACCTCACCCTCCACTAGTGGCCCTCGGACCACCGGTTGGCTCTGCTACTTTAAGGAACAGGGCTGGGGAGAAGATGAGGGGCCGATTAAAGTAGTGGACATGCACCGGGCCCGGGGCTGGGAGCAAGCCCAGGCGGGGAGGTGGAGAGTCCGAGTGCATGTGCTCAGCTTGCAGGCCCCGTGCATTGCTTATGGCGTCTCCTACCCTGTCCCCTTCTCCTCCTCTCCCCCCACCTGCCCTCCTCCTCTCCACTCCCCGCTCCCCCCACCCCCTTGGGCAGGTTGGAGCCATAATCATCACACCCACGCGGGAGCTGGCTGTTCAGATAGACGAGGTGCTGTCGCGTTTCACGAAGCCCTTCCCGCAGTTCAGGTAAAGGGTTATGCAGGGTCCCGGTCGGCCATGGGCCGGGATGGTGCCTGGCCTGCTCAGGACCTGGTTCTGGTTCCAGCCAGATTCTCTGGATCGGAGGCAGGAATCCCGGAGAAGATGTCTCGAGGTTTAAGGAGCACGGGTAAGCTTGCTCGCTGCTGCTGCTCAGCTCTCTGCTTGCCCTTGGCGCTGAACCCAGGAGGGATGGCTGCATGATCTCAGCTTAACCGGGACTCCCCTCTCAGTCCCGGCCCCTCCCAGCCAGGTGTTTATCTCCGGCCAGACTCCCTCTTTACTCTCTGGCTCCTTCCTTTCCGCCATCCCAACCCCTCCCTCCGGTGAGCCCTCTCCGTGGAGGAGCAGGAGGTGTGGGCTGTGGCCCCCAGGTCCCCCCAGTGATACACAGGCCCGGGGCTCTGCTTTGGTCACTCTGGGCTAAGTGGCCTCCTCCCTCCTGGTGGTTTCTGACCTCCCCCGGAGCCCCAGGGCCGTGCACATCCGCTAGTCTGCCTGCATGGCCCTGGCATCTTAGCTGTGGCTGCAGACACGGCTAAAATGGGGGCTTGGGATGGTCATCCCCAACCTGCACGGCACCTCGAGTTTCCCGGTCCTCCTGCTCACGTGTCTCCTTTCTGTCCACTGGGACCTAGGTGGCCCTTTAGGGGGGTTGGATGTAAAACGTCGTGTTGGGAATTACAAACTGCCCCCAAGGTCGGAACGCGTGGTCAGTGGTAACCTTGTTTTCCCAGTGGGAACATCATCGTAGCGACGCCGGGCCGCCTGGAGGACATGTTCCGGAGGAAGGCCGAGGGCCTGGACCTGGCCAGCTGCGTGAGGTCCCTGGATGTGCTGGTGTTGGACGAGGCAGACAGGCTTCTGGACATGGGGTTTGAGGCCAGGTAGGTACTGGGTTTCGGACTCGACTGGACCCGTGGATTTCACGGCATCGGATTGTTTGCTCCTTCAAACTCTACCCCATGATATAAACTCCAGTGCTCCATCTTTTTTTATTTTTAATTTATTTTATCCTTAATCCTCACCCGAGGGTATGTTTAGAGAGAGAGAGAAATGTTGATAGGTAGCCTCTTTATGTGCCCTGACCGGGAACCGAATCCTCCACCTTTTGGTGTGCAGGGTGATGCTCCAACCCCCTGAGCTCCTGGCCAGGGCCCAGGTCTTCATCTTACGATACATGTTCCTTCATGGTTTTAGTGTGTGTGTGTGTACAAACAGCTCAATCGGGGATCTGATTCCTTTGTCATACAAGTCACCCATTTGAAATGGGCAGTTCACTGGTTTTTAGTCTCAGAAAGCTGGTCTTAATTTCACTTTCTTCTTTGCGCTGAAAGTACAATACGTGCTTCCATAGAGGAACTGAAAAAGTGAGAACAAAAGAAATAAAAGGCATTCATCTCGCCTCAGTAACGTTAGCTGTAAATACTGCGATAGTTCCTTTCAGTCTTTCTCAAGTTTAGTTTTGTAAAGTAATGTTTAGTATTGTAATATAATGTTTAGTATTGTAATATTTGCTGGCTGCGCCGGTAAGTTAGGGGTTCAGTTTGCACCCCTCTCTTTTTCAGCATAAACAGCATCCTGGAGTTGTTGCCCAAGCAGAGGAGAACGGGCCTGTTCTCGGCCACGCAGACGCAGGAGGTGGAGAACCTGGTGCGGGCCGGCCTGCGGAACCCCGTGCGCATCTCCGTGAAGGAGAAGGGCGCGGCGGCCAGCAGCACCCAGAAGACCCCCTCGCGCCTGGAGAACCACTACATGGTGAGCCCCTGCGGGCCGGGGGTCTCGGCACAGCCTGGTGACGGCGCTTAGCAGTGCCAGGGGGATGGGGGGGGGGGGCGCGTGCTTGCGGTTGCTAAGGGGCAGGTCGTTGGGGCGCTCACAGGAAATAAGGCAACCATGCGGTGTGATAGGTGTTGCTTACCCTTTTTTCTAAAAATATGTTTTTATTGAATTTAGAGAAAAAGGGAGAGGGAGAGAGATTGATGAGAGAGAAACATCGATCGGCTGCCTCCTCCTGGGGATCAAGCCTATAATCTGGGCATGTGGCCTGACGGGAATCCAGCCAGTGAACTCTGGGTTCAGAGGTCGCCACTGAACCAGTGAGCCAACCTGGCCGGGCAGCATCAGGCAGTTACCTGGATAGTGGCCACTGTTTTCACGTTCAGAGTATTGCACTGGGCACCTTGAATGCATGCAGGTTCATCTGCCGGTTCCACCTGGGCAGAGCTGGGAAAAGCGAAACCCGGGCTCTGAGCTGACGCGGGCAGTGCGCTGGGAAGGCTTAGCCTGTGTACTTGACCTGCTTTCAGTGAGCTGGGCGTTCTGACGGGAGCGTCCTGTGTGTGCGGGAAACAGACCCCTGGGGTTGGGGCTGAAACGGAGCATCGCTCCGGGGTTAGTGCTGTCAGTGCGTTGCTGTGCGTTTCACTCCTTTTCCTTTCTCGTTGCAGGTGTGCAAGGCAGACGAGAAGTTCAATCAGCTGGTCCACTTCCTGCGCAATCACAAGCAGGAGAAGCACCTGGTCTTCTTCAGGTAGCGCTTCCGGGCCGGGCGGGGTGGGCTCAGCCACCCCCAGGCGCCCGGTGCTCCCGGCCCTGGGGTTGGCAGAGGGAGCTCACAGACCCCCACAGTTGGATGCCCAGAGAGACAGGGTCGGGGAGCCACAGAGAGCTGCGTGGCCATCCCTCTCAGGCACACCCTCATTGCGTGTCCTGGGGTGACTTGAGTCCCAGACCAGATACCTCAGGTGGATCTGCTTGGTGGGGGAGGGGGGACTGGCTTACGTGCTGAGCCCTGGGAGTGGGTGACGGGGAAGAAGCTGGTCCCCAGAGGGAAACGCTTTATATTTAAGATGTCAGCGCTTTTGTTAAGAAAGACGACTTCAGTTTAATCCGTTTCTCAGGGGCCAGGAAACATCATCTGTAGGCGTGACATTGTGTCCTGGGGGTCCTAGCCCAGGCCTGAGGGAGCTGTGGGCAGGGGGTCGGGGGTCAGAGCTCAGCGGTGGACACGCACAGCCCTCTGCCCTGTCCGGAGGGCTGGGCGTCACTGCGTCTGGTGGCAGGAGGGCGGTGGCCCACGCCTGAGCCCCGGTCCCCTCGCAGCACCTGCGCCTGCGTGGAGTACTACGGCAAGGCGCTGGAGGCGCTGGTGAAGGGCGTGGAGGTCATGTGCATTCACGGGAAGATGAAGTTCAAGCGCAACAAGATCTTCATGGGCTTCCGCCAGCTGCAGAGGTGGGCCTGGCGGGGACGGCACATCTCCATCTGCTGCCACCTGTCCTTCGCCTTTGACGCTTCGGGGGGCGGAGTTCATTTCCCTGCTGCGCCCGCCCCTCTCCCCAGTTCCCCTCTCCTCTGTGTGCAGGTGCACACTGTCCCTCTGTCCTGGCCCAGCCGCTGAGCTGTGCTGCCTTCCCTGAGGCGGTGAGCGGCGCCGTAAGAGCGGGGACCTGCATGTCGTGGTCCCGGGGAGGTCCCGGAACCTGCCCCCTGTTGTCCTCACTGAGCGCGTCAGGCTGCTGGCGAGGGACGTGCGGCTCCCGCTCATGCTGCCTTGTCTCCCCTGCAGCGGCATCCTGGTGTGCACCGACGTGATGGCGCGCGGCATAGACATCCCCGAGGTGAACTGGGTGCTGCAGTACGACCCCCCCAGCAGCGCCAGGTACCGCGCGACCCCGTGCTGCCCTCCGCCTGGGAATCATCTAGAAAGAGGAGTCTGAGGCAGATAGACAAAGTGCCGAGTCCAAAGTTTTTTTCTGACGGCAAAGATGCCCTCTTGGTAGCGATACCAGGTTTTGCAGCAGTTAACGGCGTTTTCAGACACCTTCTGAAATGCCTGCAGCAATGCACGTGATAAAACGTCTAAAGGAAACAGTATGCGTTGCTGAGAGAGGCTTCCCAATAGAGAACGCCTGCAACTGGACACTGAGCAGCAATCACGGTTACCGTATTTTCTGGCGTATAAGATGACCCTAACTTTTCCAATTAAAATAGAGAGTTTGGAATATACTTGCCCTGTAAGATGACACCCGGTGTCTAAGATGACCCCGACTTTTGAGAAGATTTTCCTGGGTGAAAAAGTCGTCTTATACACCGGAAAATACGGTACTTCTCAGTGGGAGGCTTACAGGCCATCTGCATCCTTTTTATACTTCCTCTTGTTTCCCACACTTCTTCCTCGGACCATGTCCGGCCTGGACCGGCAGCTAAGCATGCATGTGCACACCTGTAGTCCGTGTTGAGGCCCTCACAGCATCCTGTCTGGTTGGCAGTGGCTATAGGGTCGCCGAGTCTCCCGTGCCCGCACTGGTCAGGGCGGGTGGAGACAGTGGGGGCAGGCGGCCCCAGGCCTGTGCTTGGCTCAGCCCCCGCCACACACACACACGTGTCGTCCTGTGTCCGCAGTGCCTTCGTGCACCGCTGTGGCCGCACGGCGCGCATCGGCCACGGCGGCAGCGCCCTGGTCTTTCTGCTCCCCATGGAGGAGTCCTACGTCACCTTCCTCGCCATCAACCAGAAGGTGAGCCGCCTCGCCCGTCCCAGCAAGGGGTGTCGGGGACTTGGATCGGGGAGCAAACTCCCAGGGCCCGGCTGCTGATGTGAGTGAGGGAACCTCGGCTTCCAGGCCGTGGGGAGACCCAGCCTCATCGCGGGTGGCAGCCACGGCTCAGCCCAGCTGTGTCCCTGGTGGACACGCGTGGGAACGTGGACCCGGCTTTGCCATCCTTTCCCCTCAGAAGCCAGCGGTCATGTGACAACATGTTTACGTACTTCCGGGTCCAGTGAAACCCGTGGGCTGGGTCCGGGCGTCTCGGCCTCCGATTGGATAAGCGAGGGGTGGTTCTGCCCCCGGTCTCCGCAGTGCCCCCTGCAGGAGATGCGGCCACAGAAGCACCCGGCCGACGTCCTCCCGAAGCTGCGGGCCCTGGCCCTGGCCGACCGCGCCGTGTTTGAGAAGGGCATGCGCGCCTTCGTCTCCTTCGTCCAGGCCTACGCCAAGCACGAGTGCAGCCTCATCTTCCGGCTCAAGGGTGAGTCGGCGCCGGCCCGGGGCTGTCTGGGTCCTAGGCGGCTGCGCTCCCCCCGGCCCCCCGCCGTGGGCTGCTCTGGCTGACACAACCCTAGGCCTGTGCTTTCCAGACACCCCACAGGGACTCCTCCCAGGGCCGTGGTCAGCAAACTGCAGCTCTCGAGCCACATGAGGCTCTTTGGCCCCTTAAGTGTGGCTCTTCCACAAGATACCATGGCCCGGGCGAGTCTCTTTTGAAGAAGTGGCGTTAGAAGAAGTTGAAGTTTAAAAAACCTGGCTCTCAGAAATGTCAGTCATTGTACTGCTGATGTTTGGCTCTGTTGGCTAATGAGTTTGCCGACCGCTGGCCTTAGGGCGTGGGTAGAGGGACTGAACTGGCTGCCGAGAGTGCCTTTTCAGTGCGATGACAGCATGAGACGGCGGGGTTAGAGAGGGTCTCGCTGGAACCCCGCGGGGCCGGCTCTCACCCGGGCGCTTTGGTTGAGTCAGATCTGGACTTCGCCGCCCTGGCGCGTGGCTTCGCCCTCCTGAAGATGCCCAGGATGCCCGAGCTGAGGGGCAAGCAGTTCCCGGACTTCGTGCCCGCGGACGTGAACACGGACACCATCCCGTTCAGAGACAAGATCCGGGAAAAGCAGAGGCAGAAACTGCTGGAGCAGCAGAGGAAGGAGAAAGCCGAGGGCGGCGGAGGGAGGAGGAGATGCGTGAAGAACAAGGCTTGGTCCAAGCAGAAGGCCAAGAGGGAGAAGAAGAAAGTGAACAAGAAGAGGAAGAGGGAGGAGGTAACTCGGGAAGCTGTTACCCACCTTGGCGTTGGGGCGGGGAGTGCAGGGGGGGAGTATCTTCTGATGGGACGCCCCCCCGGGCGCTCACCGCGCCGTGTTACATGGTGACGGCGCCCTGTGCTCGTGGGAGCCGCCCTGAGCGCGTCACCCCTGACGAGCCCGCTCCCCTCGCTCCCCGTCACTGAGGCGCTCGGGCCGGTCTCTCCTGCGCCCAGGGCTCCGACCCGGAGGACGAGGACCTGGAGGAGCTCCTGAAGGACACGCGGCTCCTGAAGAAGTTCAAGAAACGCAAGATCACGGCGGAGGAGCTGGAGGCGGGGCTGCTGGCCAGTGCCGGGGGCCCGATCAGGACGGCGGGTGTGGAGGCCTCGGAGGTGGAGGGGGACGGCTGATTCCGGGCCTCAGGTGAGCGGGGAGCCGGCGGGCGGCTCGCGTCCTTCCCCGGGTC
Source organism: Lasiurus borealis (assembly GCA_004026805.1). Classification (NCBI taxonomy): domain Eukaryota; kingdom Metazoa; phylum Chordata; class Mammalia; order Chiroptera; family Vespertilionidae; genus Lasiurus; species Lasiurus borealis. The sequence continues at coordinate 8,525 of PVJN01019032.1, read as the reverse complement.
AGGACTGGCAGGCGCTGCCCTGCAGCCGGGAGGCCGGAGGACCTTCGGGTCAGGGACGTTTTACCACAGACACACCGCCTGAGCCCAGCGGGAGCGCACGTTACTCCATGTAAATAAGCGATGTCAGTATTTATTTTGACACATCGCCTGCAAGATCCTATTTTTCGGGGCCTGTTTGGCACTATTTTTAATACACTGGTGCTGGAGCAGACCGCCCTCAGGCTTTTTAAAGTGCCCAGTGCTCCCAGGCTCCCGAGCTCCCGGTGCCCCACCCCTGGACTGGGTTCCCTCCCGGGCAGAGTGCGGGATACGGCATGGACCACGTGTTCCCTCTGGGGCAGTGTTCGGGACATGCACAGAGCGGCCAGTGGCCCAGGATTTCCCTTTTCTAAGGACGGTCCCTGGGACCCTGCTATTGGGGAGTATCTGAAAGTGGCGGCAGCTGGGCATATTTTGGGAGATGACACCTTGCGGACTGCACCTCAGTGTGAACGTGGTGGCGCTGTCCGCACTGCGGGCCTGGCTCAGCTCAGCGCTGATGTGAAACAATCAGTGTCGGTTTATTTGAAAAAACCAAATTTGAAAAGGTGTGGCATGTATCCCCAGGTACCATTTGTAAACGTTCAGGCCCCGAGCCTGTTCAGAGCCACATCTCTCACAGAATTTCCTTCCAAACGTCCGGGAGGCGTCATTGGCGCTGGGCGCCTGGCAGGGCTGGTGTTCTTGGTTGGCCTGATGCCTGCACTCTGGCTCGTGTCCTCCCTTCCTGCGGCACCGCGTGCTCCTGGGGCCTGCGCAGTGAGGAGCGCCTGCATCCTTTAACGGGGCCTTGGCAGAGGACGAGGGCAGGGCCTGGGGTTAAGTAGCCAATAGTCTACCGTGTACAGTACTTCTAGAAACAGGAAGTGAGTGGCAGTGTCTGGGAACCATCAGTACGGCTCAAGGTTGAGTTTTCCGGAACCGGGAGCGTGTTTAAACAGGACTGGGAAGAATAAAAAATCCACCACAACTATGACTCAGTCCTTAGTCCACACACCTCCATCAAACCAGTTCCGCCCGGCCGGCCTGCCTGCCGCGTGTTCCAGAGGCTCCTCCCCCGCCGCAGCCACGGCGCCTCGAGGCAGGAGGCCCGTCACAGGTACAGCTTGATGAGCTCGTCGCTCACGGCCGAGGGCGTCAGCACCCCCAGGTCTGTGAACAGCAGCGTGATCAGGGAGGGCGGCGTGTAGTCGACCCACGGGTGCTCCTCTCTGAGATCCTGTCCCGTCTGCAGGGACCTCAGCGTGTCCGCCTTGTACTGCAGAGACAGGACGCATGCGTTAGTCTGCCCCCCGCATGCTCTGGGCTCTGCACTGGGGGGGTGAGGGGGTGCTTGCCTGACTGCTATCCCCAAACGGGAGAAGCCAGCTGAGTGCACCCTGACAGGAGGGTGCCGTCACACCACAGAAGCCACAGCACCTGTCCCCTCCCTCTGGGTGGACACTGCTCCGCCTGGCCACGGTGGTCTGCACCATCTCCCTCTGCCAATGCTGTTCCCTCTGCACAGCCACCGAGGTGCAGAATGCAGGAGGACAGGGCTTCCCCATGGCACGTGGTCAGGTGTCTGGGAGACAGACAGCTGGCTCCAGACCTGCATGGTCACCCCCAGCCCCCGCCTCCGTCGCCGTGTCTAGCGCTCAGTGACTGGAGACTGGGTTCCAGTGTCTTCCCCTCCCCACGTTGGAGGAAGCAGCCCGGAGGGCTGACTCAGGACGCGTTCTCCGCGTTTTATGAGGTTTCGGTTGGGACTCTAACGCCCCTCAGAGGCGCCCGCTCTTGCCTTGAACTGGTCCGGGACGTCCTGCTGGTTGAGCGGGAAGAGCCGCACGAACTTGAAGCTCTCGGCCACCACGTAGAAGGGCTTGTTCTGCGCCTTGGCGCACACGGCCATCTGGTTGGTTCCGATCTGGGGAGTCAGAGGAAGGGGCGCCGGTGAGACCCTCGGCAGGGCTCGGGGAGGCAACGGAGAGCGCACAAGTGGTGGTGACCTGTGACCCTCACCCCGGAGCCGAGGAGGAGCTTTTAAACAGGAAAACAGATGTCCTCCCAGAGTTTATCACAGCGGCCAGTGCCCTCGGGGGAAGGCGCTCAGGGTCCCAAGTCCTGGGGAAGTGCAGGGCGCAGCCACTGAACACCGCTGCCTGCACAGGAGACGTGCCTCACCGGCACCGACCCGGACCTCACAGGCTCAGCCACTGAGCCACACCGGCCGGGCCGGACAGAGAAATTTTAGCATGTTCTATTAATGTCAGAAATACTCCATAGGAAAGAAAACCAACCCCAAAACCAATTTCAGTTAAAACGTGTTGGGGAAATAGAAATTACACTTCCTACTTTACATAGATGAGTCTCTGAGGCAGAAGGGAATTTTACCAAAACTGGACTGACCACTGCAATGGCTTGTGGGACTGGGAAGCAAATGGATGGGCTAAATGAGCAGGACCATGTGACTGAACCGCACAGCGCATCTCTATGCCTCCACGCCTTGGGAAGGGGCCGGAGCCGAGGCTCCTACCTTGTTGATGATGCCTCCGTTCTCAACAACCCCCTCGGCGCCCACGATGACCAGGTCCACCTTCTCCATGATGTAGCTGAGGAGGGAGGCGGACAGGTTATGCTCCTCCCCCTCATCAGCAGCCTCGGCTGCGAAGGTTCATGCTCACCCCCCCTCCCCTCCCCATGGTGACTTCCTCCTGGTGCTCCATGGGCACCTAATGCCCGAGGCGGCCCTGGCACAACCACCAGTGCAGTAAAACCCGTTTCTGTCATGCCCCCACGTCACGCTGCCACCCCGTGCACAGATGTGTGAACACGAGCAGGACTTCAGGCCTGGCCTCTGCCTTGCCACGTGGTGCCGTTTCCTGTTCGGCTTCCACACGCACAACCGGATCTAAAGGCCTGATGGGCGCTCGGGCGGGTGCAGGCGTCCCCCTTCCACAGCCAGCCCCGGGGGCGCCCCACAGCCCTGGCTTCCCCCCGTGTTTCCCCCGAAAGGCTGTCGTCTCTGTGCGGCTCACTGGCATGGGGCCTCAGAGGGCACCCTGTCTTCAGATGAAGGGGGAGCCCCATCCTCTGCTGACCTGACCCTAACCTTTGCCCCCTGTCCTGGCACCAAGGCTACATCAATGACTCCCACCGCCGCCCTGCCGTGTCCTCCAGCTGGTGTCGGCGCTGCCAGGCCTGTACCAAGCCTGCTGCTGGCGGCGGCTATTAATTAAGAGGCGGCGCGTCCAGTGCAGGTTTATGGCGAGACTCAGACCTCCCGTCTGCAAGCCCTGCTCCCGGCCGGCCCGGGGAGGGGGTGGAGGCGCGTCATCGCAGCCGGGGACGCTGGCACTTACCCGACAGCGGCATCCAGGACCACGGTGACCGGGACGTTGAGGTGGCACAGGGCTTTGGCCATCTTCTTCCTGAAAATGACACTTGAGAGCATCAGATAAAACCCAAGAAAGTATGCCGAGCCACGCCACTGACAACACATCACGTTGGGGAGAAACGGAGCTGATGAAACACCTGCCGACCCCTGACTTCACTGCTGGTCGACCCCCAAGGCCCATGCTGTGACCCGCCGTGCCTCATGTGGCTTCCCTGGTGCAGGCAGGCAGGCAGCACGGGGCGTTGCAGGTCGGGGTGTGCCCTGCTCCTTGCAATGGCTCTGGCCCTCAGCCCGCCCTCTAGAACGGCTGCCGGCACAGCACCCAGCGAGAGGTACTTGCCCGGACAGATCCGGCTGCGACTCGGTGATGTACACGCTGAAACGCTTCTTGGCCGCCACGGCCGCTTCCAGGACCCGCAGGACCACTCGGGAGTAGGCGTGGGTCAGGATCCTCTGTGGACGAGAGGGAGCCCCGTCAGAGGGCCGGCCCGACCTCCCGCCCCGGGCACGCCAGGTGCCCGCGATGGCTCTGGTCAGCAGTGGGTGACACAGAAGGGAGAAGTATGCTGGTGGCAGACACGTGTCTTATTAGCCCTGGGCTGGGCCACCGACTGCTTGCAGCTCCTGCCTCTCCTCCCTGATCAACCTTGGCAGCTGTGTGTCTGCCCCAGCAGAGAAATACGGTTAAAAAGTCTCAAGCCAGCCGAGACCGGTTTGGCTCAGTGTATAGAGCGTGGGCCTGCGGACTGAAGGGTCCCAGGTTCAATTCCGGTCGGGGGCATGTACCTTGGTTACAGGCACATCTCCACTGTGGGGTGTGCAGAAGGCGGCTGATCGATGTCTCTCTCTCATCGATATTTCTGACTTTCTATCCCTCTCCCTTCCTCTCTGTAAAAAATCAATAAAATATATTAAAAAAAAGTCTCAAGCCAGCGTTTGCCTTTACCAGGAAGATGGCAGCATCAGCCCGTGACAGAGCTGCGCTGTGTCTGTCTTGTGCTGACTTAAGACATTTCCATAACAAAGACACTTCCTTATGGCCTCTCATTGAAACAAGGCTCATCCACGCTGTCACTATCTTTCTCTGCCTATGACCCTACCTCCGTTTGTGTAGTGCCTGCCTATGTGTGCCAGGCCCCGCACACAGCCCTTACACACCCCGCCCGACTGGCCCTCACGACAATCCGGCCGGGTGGGTGCTGCTACTCCGCTTCCTCAGCAGGGAGCTCGCCGCAGCAGGGCAGCGCGGAGGCAGGGAGTCACCGGAGTCTAACGCCCAAGCCCTCGCTCTCAGTCACCGCCCGGCGGCCCGCACACACTCACCGCCCCGTCCTTGATGAAGGTGTGGCACAGGTCTGCGATTTTGCTTCTCGACAGCGAGATCCTCCTGAGGAAGAGCTCTCCCCGCTCGATCATGATCTTCTTGCACTTGGAGTAGTCCTGGGGAGGGGAGGGCGGATGAGGGGGGGTTCGGGCACAGCGGGAACGGCTGCGGCCGCACAGAGCGGGCAGGCGGGCTCACCGAGTACTCCAGCGACGCCAGGCTGATGAAGCGCAGGAAGAGCTCTCCGCCCGACGACACGGCCACGGAGGAGTCCACACCACACAGCGTCTCGATGGCCCTGGTGAGGTTCGCTCTCAGGCCCTGGATCGTCTCCCCTGGAGGGGTCCCGGGAGAGGAGGGACGCTCATCTCAGCATCACAGGCCTCGGTGGGTCTGCCGCTCCCTCCCTCACCTACTAGGTACCGTCACACTAGTCTGGATGCCGGAGACCCATTGGCGAACCAGACAGACAGGGTCCCCGCTCTGATGATCGCCAGGGGAAAAAGGCGGAAAAGAAACAGGTGCCCAGCGACACAGGGAAGTGCATTACGGAGTGTCAGGAGGACAGAGAGGAGGAAATGACAGGAAAGGTGAAGCTGTGGTCAGGTGAGAGGGATGGCTTTCTGGGAGCGGGGGCCCTTTAACCGAGACCTGGAGAGGGAAGGGTCCAGTGGGAAGGTCCCAGGGGCAAAGGCCACAAGATGGGAACAATCTGGGTCTGAGAAAGAGGCTAGCGTGGCCAAAGCACAAGTGAGAGAGAGAGAGAGAGAATATGGAGGGCATGAAGTAGCTGGCAGGTGAGGACCAGGTATATGGAAGTTACTGGGCACACAAGGAGACGCTGGCGGTTGTCCTGGGATTAAAAGGCTTTGTTATCCCCTCACACAAGATGTCCCGCTAGACCCAGGGGCTTACATCTGGAATGCCTGAACTGGCAGGCGATGGGGATGAACGGACTTAATGCCAGAATTTATTCTGGAACGTTCTCTGTAGCATCTGCAGAGAATCTGGCACAAGACAGCGCTAACAGCCAGAGCTGGTTTGGCTCAGTGGATAGTGTCGGCCTGCGGACTGAAGGGTCCCAGGTTCGATTCTGGTCAAGGGCATGTACCTTGGTTGCGGGCGCATCCCCCATTGGGGGGTGTGCAGGAGGCGGCTGTTCGATGTCTCTCTCTCATGGATGTTTCTAACTCTCTATCCCTCTCCCTTCCTCTCTGTAAAAAATAAAATATATATATATATAAAAAAAAGACAGCGCTAACACCTGGAAAGCTGACCTCCTCCTGCAGTGTAAGCTTTATGGACGTAAAACTGGATATGAAACTGGAAACCCTGTTCCCGGCAGGGTTTGTCACTCTTGATTCAAAGTCTGTTTCACTTGTGAGAGGGAACCCACTTAATATTGTAACTTTGGGGCTCTCTCAGGGGGAAAGGAAGAAGAGTGAAGGAAGAAGCTGAGCTTGGGGTGACATCCCCGCAGGCAGGGATACATCTCTCCCTTCTCCTCACAGTTGTCGGGAGACTGCCCTGAGGGCGGGTGTGTGTGCGTGCGTCGACCCTCACCTTTGTCTCGCTTCAGGAACTCCAGCAGGGTCCGAATGGCGGCCACGGCCGAGGCCATGTCGGGATCCTCTTTCATCTGGGACTTAAAGTAGCCGATGAGCTCTGGGAAGAGAGGAAGAGCGACACGTCAGTTTCACTGAGCGGCCTTGAGGCCAGAGAGCTTGTCAATAACTTCATCTTCCCGCGGTGCTGGCTTCCAGGGGGCAACGGCTAATGGGAGTACAGACCAGACTTACAGGTCATTCTCCCTCTTCTCCTAGACCCCTGTCCCGAGAGAACCCCACTCAACCACTGACCGGTTTCTCCCGTACCCCGCCCTGCAGGCGATGCCGGGTCACCCCTATTCAGTGCAGACTTATTTACGTGTAGGTAGGGATCCACCAACCTCTATTTGCTTAACGTGAAAATTATACCTATATTAGTTCATTATCTCCTTTAAAAAAAAACATATTTTGTTGATTTCTTACAGAGAGGAAGGGAGAAGGATAGAGAGAGAGAAACATCGATGAGAGAGAGACATCGATCAGCCGCCTCTTGCACGCCCCCCACTGGGGGATGTGCCGCCACCAAGGTCCCTGCCCTTGACCGGAATTGAACCCGGGACCCTTCAGTCCGCAGGCCGACGCTCTCTCCACTGAGCCACACCGGTTTGGGCAGTTTATTATCGCTTAATAAACACTCTGATAACCACACTAGATGAGCACATCAAACACGCCTTGTTCTGTTGACTCCAGTGCCAGGTGCCACAGTTCAGAGGCGCGCCTACTGCACATTTGGGGGGGATCAGGACTGCGAAGGCTTGCACGCTCAAGAAGCGTGGGGTGCAGGGTGTCTGCGGAGACTTTCAGGGTCCACCCCCCGGGACACAGGAGACCACGAGAGGGATCAGAGGAACCACATGCAGCCGAGCAGCCCGAGCTCGGAAGGCGACCGCTCTGTCCCGGAGCCCAGCCTGGGCGTGCGAGGTGCGGAGACCCCCAGCAGCCCCGGCCCGGCCCGACTTACCCTTGTCGTCCATGGTGCCCTCCGGACCGCGGAGGCCGAGGGGCCCGGAGCCGCCCGTGCTGCCTGCCCGCCTGCCCGCCTGCGCGCCTGCCTGCCTGCCGGCTCCGAATCGCCGAGACTGACAGCGCGCCGCGCCGCCCCGCGCTCCACTTCCGGCGCGCTGGGGGCGGGGCCGGGGGCGGGGCCAACCGCCTGGCGCGTCACTCGGAGGCGCCGGAAGTGGAGGTGCGCGCGCATCCGGGATGCTCACTTGACTTCCGGCGGCTCTACGCTGCGGGATCCCGGGCCACCATGGTCTCGGACGGTGAGCGCCGCGCCGTGTGGGACCGGGACCCGGGGGCTGGCGGGACTGGGACCAGGATCCGGGGGCTGGCGGGACTGGGACCAGGATCCGGGGGCTGGCGGGACTTGGCCCGCCCGGAACCGGCCTGGTGGCCGCGTGTGTTGGGCCGGGGGGGACCCGGTTGGAGTTCGGAGCAGCAGAGAACCAGCATGGCAGGCCCCGTGGAGGGGACAGTCCGGTGGGGGAGACCGACGAGAGGCCGGGAAATAGGGAGTCATGCTAACGGGGGAGCAGAGCTGTGCAAACGGGACACCGGGGTGGCGGGTAGCGTGTGAGGAGGAGGTGAGGGAGGCCAGGGAGCCGCCGGGATGGCAGCGAGAGGAGTGAGCGTGCACCCCGCTCGGTGGTGCACCGGACGCTCCCACCCCCGGGGCCACGCCGGCCCGGGCAGGCACCAGCCCGCCTTCGTGAAGGAGTCCCCGGCCTCGTGGGCAGGGCTGGGGAGCGATGAGAACGGAGCACAGGGAGCTGGGAAGCGAGGAAGCACCTTTGCCAAGTTAGCACCTCCATGCTTCATCTCCTCCAAAACAGCGTTGATGGTGAATGTCCTTTCCTAGAGCACACCACCCCGATAAAGATGCTGCCCACCCGAATCGTGCCGAGACCGGTTTGGCTCAGTGGATAGAGCGTCGTCAGCCTGCGGACTGAAAGGTCCCAGGTTCGATTCCGGTTGGGGGCATGTACCTTGCTTGCGGGCACATCTCCACTGTGGGGCGTGCAGGAGGCGGCTGATCGATATCTCTCATTGATGTTTCTAACTTTCTATCTCTCTCCCTTCCTCTCTGTAAAAAAATCAATAAAATATATTAAAAAAGAAAAAAAAAGATGCCCACCCGAATCAAAAGATGCCATCCGATTTCCGCAACTGTTCAATG
>PVJN01019031.1:0-38003 GCA_004026805.1 Lasiurus borealis | reverse complement strand
AAAAATTTGGAATATAAAGAAGCAGAAAACACTCAACTGGAAAAGCAAGAAGAGAAAAGAATCCAAAAATGTGAACATAATATAAGGAGCCTCTGGGACAGCTTCAAGCGTACCAACATCAGAATTGTGGGGGTGCCAGAAGAAGAGAGAGAGCAAGATACTGAAAACCTATTTGAAGAAATAATGGCTGAAAATTTCCCCCACCTGGTGAAAGAAATAGACTTACAAGTCCAGGAAGCACACAGAACCCCAAACAAAAGGAATCCAAAGAGGACCACACCAAGACATATCATAATTAAAATGTCAAGGGCGAAAGACAAAGAGAGAATATTAAAAGCAGCAAGAGAAAAACAGTTCATTACCTGCAAGGGAGCACCCATACGACTGTCAGCTGATTTCTCAACAGAAACGATGCAGGCCAGACGGGAGTGGCAATAAATATTCAACGTGATGAATAGCAAGAACCTACAACCAACAATAATCTAAGCAGCAAAGCTATCCTTCAGAATTGAAGGGCAGATAAAGAGCTTCACAGATAAGAAAATGCTAACGGAGTTCATCAACTCCAAACCAGTATTATATGAAATGCTGAAAGGTACTCTTTTAGAAGAAGAAGAAGAAGAGAAAGGTAAAAGACAAAAAATTATGAACAACAAATACATATCTATCATCGAGTGTAGCTAAAAATTAAGTGAATTAAAAATTTGATCAACAGAATAAACTGGTGAATATAATAGAATCAGGAGCACAGAAAGTGTGTAGACTGATAATTCTCAGGGGGAAAGGGGTGAAGGGTGTACAGGGAGAATCTGGACAAAAATCATACAGCTATGGATGAGGTTAATGGGAGGGAGGTAAGGGCAGAGGGAAGGGTGGGAGCTAGGTGGATGGGGAAAAAGAGAAACAAATGTAATAATCTGAATAATAAAGATTTAATTCTTTAAAAATTACCAAAAATAAATATACCATTTTTGGCTTAGCTCTAACCTCACATTAGAGCAGCGGTTCCCAACCTGTGGGTCGCGACCCCTTTGGGGGTCAAACGACCCCTTCACAGGGGTCGCCTAAGACCATTGGAAAATGCAGATATTTACATCACGATGCATAACAGTAGCAAAATTTCATGGTTGGGGGTCACCACCATATGAGGAACTGTATGCAAGGGTCGCAGTCTTAGGAAGGTTGAGAACCACTGCATTAGAGAGAAAGACATCATATTCTATTTCGGGAAAGAAATTAAGTCCTTAATATTACTTTTTAAAAAAAAGTTAATTTGGTTATCAGGCAGACTTGACATCCAATTTTCTATTAAGTTAATAAACATGTGACTTTTGGAAAATTTTATTTAATCATTCTGAAAGCCAGTTCTCTATTTTGTTAAAGAGTGTAAAATGAAGAAAACAAAGTGGACTAATGGAGCCAGAATTGGATGACAAGTCTAACTTACTCTCCTGTTTGTTTGTTTTTTAAATAGTATCTGGTGCAAAATGTTAAGACAACATTTTTCAGGCCAAATAACAAACATCTGCAGGCTACATTTTGCCAGTAGGTTATATGTTTTTACCTCTGTAATAGTTGAAAAGAAGCAAAGAGTTAGGATATTGTGGTGATTAAAACATGGACTGTGGAACCTACTGCCTGGGTTGCCATCCAAGCTTTGAATGTTTACTAGCTCCGTAATCTTTGGCAAGCTTCTTGCTCTGTCTGTGTCTCAGTTGTCTTGTCTTTAATATGGGAATGATATTATGTACCTCATAAATTTAGTATGAGGATTAAGGGAAAGCAAGAGGGAAGAAGGGGAGACAGAAAAGTGTATAGAGTCATTTAAAATAGTCTGACATGTAATAAGTGTTCTGCAAATACCTATACTAATAGGAGAGAAATATGGTAATTGACTGTCACTCATGATGCTCACAGCCAATCAGGAAGGAATATGCAAATTAGTGGGACAAAGATGGCAGTGGCTCTGGAGCCAGCTGGAGTAGATGGAAGACTTGGGTCATCCCTGGCGGAGGAAACCAAGCTTCTCATCAGCCTGGGATAGCAGCCAAAGAAGGATCCTGTGGGTGGTGGCCATGGAGCAAGCCATAGTGAGCGAAAGGCTTGTGTCACCCAAGCCAAGCTTCCTCCATCACCAGGGGTGACCCAAGCTTTCCACCTGCCCTGGCCAGCCACTAAAGGAAGGGCCTGTGGGGAACGGCCATGGAGCCAGCCTGAGTGTACTGGAAGCTTGGGTTGCCCAAGACGGCCGCCGACAAGGGGCCTACAAATGGCCATTAGCCCTTTACCAGGGCTGGCCATGCCCCCATGGGATTACGCTCCCCACTGAGCAGACATGGCCAGCCTTCAAACAGCCATCAGCCCCTCACCCAGGCTGACCAGGCACTACAGTAAGGACCCTCACCCTGAAGGGAGTGTGGCCAGTCTGAAAATGGCCCTCAGCCCCTCACTCAGGCTGGCCACACACTTCCAGGGGGGCCTTCATTCCATGGGGACATGGCTGATCTGCAAACTGCCCCAGCCCCTCGTCGAAGCTGGCACCAATGGGTGTGTGGTCGGCCTGCAAACCACCAAAGGCCCCTCAACCATACCCCCCAGCCCCCCAGTAGAACCCCCACTTGGATCTGGGACACCTTTCAGGGCAAACCAGCTGGCTGCCACCTGTGCACCAGGCTTCTATCTATACTAATAAAAGGGTAATATGCTAATTAGATGGGGAGATCTTCCAGGAAACCTTCCAGACATTCTTCTGGACAAATGGGGCTGAGGTAGAGGCGGTTATGGGCCAAGAGGGGAGGGAAATTGTGGGTGATCAGGCTAGGATGGGACAGCAGTTGTGGGTGAGCAGACCAGTAGGGGGCAGTTAGGGGTGAACAGGCTGGCAGGGGCAGTTGAGGGTGAGCAGGCCGGCAGCAGGGAGGCAGTTGGGGGCGAGCAGGCCAGCAGGAATAGTGGTTAGGAGCAATCAAACAGGCAGGCAGGTGAGCAGTTAGGAGCAGCAGTCCCGGGTTCCAAAAGGGATGTCCAACTGCCAGTTGAGGCCCGATCCCTGTGGGGTCCCTGTTTGGAGAGGGTGCAGGCCAGATGAGGGACACCCTCCCCCATTCCATGCATGAATTTCATGCACTAGGTCACTAGTATTAAATAAAACAAACCAAAAAAAAATCTAAATTCCCTTTCAGCTTTTAATATTGTATGGCTTAATTAAAACCTGTGGAAAACTGATTACCTGCATTGACTATAACTTGGCTTTTACCTCATTTTGCTCATCTGTGCCTCAGTTTGCAATATGCACAATGGACAGTAATGGTACCTGCTTTCTATGGTTATTGTGAGAATTAAATGAGTTGATAGAGAGTTAATATATCTACAGTACTTAGAACATAGTCTGGCTAAGGTTAATCACTATGTATGTATTATCCATAATCATTATTAATTTTTAAGATGTTGCTTGGCAAAGCTCATGTAGGTCAGTATTGAAAAGCTCTAAAATATGTTTAATAGTATTTACAATAAAATCCATACCATAATGATGGAGGTGAACTTTTAACCCTTTTATTAGCCATTCAAAAAAGTAAGGGTAAGGTCTATGAAGATAAAAGCTTCCAGTCAATCATTCCACAGCCTACTTAATGTACCTCTATACCAGATTTAAATAAAAAGAAAAACAAAGCTAAAAATCTGTATATATGAAGGCAACTAATTGAATTTAATCTTAATAACTTGTAATGCATTTTTTACAGTAAATCTAAGAAAAAGAGGAAAATTCAAACTCTAATGCATATAATTGACTAGAAGAAAATTCTATATTGGAAAAGAGGGGTATCTCTTGCCTCCCTAGTGAACTCAGTACTGGGGTTGGAAAAAGCAGGACCCTAACTATAATTTTTTAAGGTGATAAGAATCTGGTATGAAGAAATAAAGCAGTCTTAGAAGGACATGGGAGATAATTTCCAATAGAACAAATAAGAGCCCTCATATGAGGGGACTGGAAATATACTGGGAGCTCATACTGAATGAGTAGGGAACATTATAGGACACAAGTTTAAAGGTGCTAGAAGTGGGATTCTAGAATTGAAGTGACAATAACTATTAGTAGAATCTCAGAGAAGAGATGGAAATTATTCAATATGAGACAATAGGGGCAAGGGGAGATCTCACTGTGAAAAAACAGAGGTTCTGTTTTGAGGAGATATGATATATGAAAGGTCCATTGTGAATTGATGAGGACAGTAGTGATAAAGATAGGGAACTAGGTGTTATTCAACTAGGGAAAACACAAAATAGGGTCTTGGGGTTTAAGTCTAGAAATATTCTGAGTTTATAAGAATAGACTATACTTTGTGAACCATTTTATAGATAAAGAGTAGATGAAATACTCTTTAGTATGAAAAGACAGAGTACAAGAGGAGACCTCAAATTTATAAAATGAGTGGTCTAATGAAGGGGAGGCAAGAAATTAGGCTCCCATTGAAATGGGCAGAAAATATTAGAAACTCCCGTGGGAATAGATGGTATTTTTCTTGTTTGAGAAGACTGGGTACAAGTGCAATCCTAGTGGGAAATAAGAGAAAATAGTAAGAAACCTCTGAGAAAGAGAATGGCAAAATGCGTAGCTAACAGTGAAAGGAAACTGCAGGAGGCGGGGAGTAGATTTTAAAAAAAAAAGTAAGAGGAGAATTTTTCCATCATTAGAAAAATTGTGGCCCTTGGAAGGGATATGAGAGCTATTATTGGAACCCTTGTGGGAAAGTAAAGTGGACACTCTAGTGTGAGAAGAAATGGACAAGGCAGGACCTTAGTGTTATAAAAAACAGGGTGCCTAGTATGGGATGTCAGAAAATAATGTGGAGTCTCTAAGGGAAATACTGAATATTCCTCAAAGCAGAAAGGCAAGAGACTAAGGGAACCTCAGTGTGATAAAGTTAGGGGCTCTAGTGTGAAGGGACAAAGCAGGATATATTGTAGGACTCAAACTCCATTGGAGAGGATGAAAAATGTTGAAGCCCACTGGGGAAGAGAACGCAGGTCTTGTCAGTTTGTGAAAAGGGGTAACTTCAGTGTGGTAGAACAAGGTATACTGGGGGTCCCAAGTGGGATAAAATGTAAAGCACTTCATCTAGTGCGAGAGATCATAGGAAAAGGATGAATCCCCACATTAGAAAAAGGAGAGCCTAGAAAGAAAATATAGGAAATATTTTGAGATCCCTAGTTAGAGGATTTTGAAAATGTGGGGCTCCTAGTTGAATTCATTGGTGAGGCTTGTAAAATAAATGAACAGTTTAAGGATACTGAATATGTTGTTTTCTCACTTTATTAGGGCAGGAGCCCACAAAATGAGAACACAAGACACAAGTATTTGTCCTTTAGGAGAAAAGGGAGCCCTAGTGGGAAGAGCATGGAATTTCTTGTGGGTAAGGCCAGGAAATAATGTAAGAAACCCTATGTGGGAAGCCACGGCGAAGAGGTGGGACCCCCTGGGAAAGGGGAATGCATGGAATATTGTGGGAAGACAGAGATTTGAGGTGAGGAGCTCCCCCAAGGAACTAAAGAAAAAACCGCAGTGTGAAGGATAGGGCAGACGGTGATGCAGGAGCATGATTTCCCTACCTTAGGTGCTCAGCTCCACTTACCCAGGCAGAGCTCAAAGACGTAGGCATAGTAAGACCAGAGCACGACGAGGACGATGACGAGCACTGGCACCCAGGAAAGTACCCGGCGGCAGCACCGCAGCCCCGCGGACAGAGCCATCTTCCAGCCACGCTGCATCTTCAGCTCGAAGATCGACCTAGCAGGCCTGCTGGCGCTGGGTCGGAACTACTGGGGCCCAGCTGGGAGGCTGGAAGGCGCGTTGTGCGGCGCTCCACTGCCTACCCTGGCGGGAACCTTCTCACCGAGCTAATACCACCTGTGGAGTTGCAGGGCAGAGAGCTCCCAGGCAGGCACAAAAGGCAGGAGTCATGGCGAATAGGATCTGGCCTTTTGGGAATGGAAGGTGATCTGTCAGGCAGTTGAGGCTGGGCACGCTCAGAGAGAGTTACAAGCCCTCCCATTTTCTCCTCTCCCACCCACTTGCTACAGCGCTAGATGCAGGGCTAGGAACTGTAAATCATAAGAAATATAGGTCTGCCCATCTGATCATGCTGCACTGTTTCCTGGCTCATCTTTCTGAGCTCTGTTTCTCTCTTTCTCTTTGCACCCTGCCCCCTTCACTCATAAATGAGCACACGTAAATGCAGTGTGAAAGATGCAATTTAGCATCTCATGACTAAAAGATCATTTAGCTTCGTCGTCCCACAGCTGCTTAAACAATATGCTTTACACGTCATGCTGCAGTCACTGCTCGGGTAAGTCAGTCCATTGGCAGGACACTTCCTCCTTCTGTCTCTTCTTCACTTCTCAGAGTTAAGTCAGTCCATTTTCAGAATAAATAAACATATTAAAATAGAAAAAATGGGGATACATTAATTCTGTGAGGGATCAGAAAAGCTACAAAATAGATATATTTTAATAATAAATATGACTTTGCCAGACATATGAAAATGGAAGGACCTTTAGACAGAGGAATGAAAATCCAAGGTTTTCTAGGAACAAGTAATAAGGCTTGAGAAGAGGGTATCTGAAGAGGAGAAGCTGGGTGTGACATTGAGAATATAGGCTAAAGGCAGGGTTTTAAGGTCCTTGTATGACCAGACAGAGTATGTGAACATTGTCTTGTGAAATATATTATGAACAGCCATTAAAGGTTTTGGAACAATAAAATTACATCATCATTGATGTATTTTTGTAAAAGAACTGGCAGAATTTTGGAGAGGAGGATGGCCTGGGAGCCAAAAAAACAATTAGGGAAGCAATTTAATTCAACACATGTTTTTGGAGAGTTTGCTTCCTGTTAGGTCAAATTTAATATAAAAAAAAATGACAAAATAGGGGCCCTATCCCCAAGAAGCTCATGTTATAAGTACAATGTGCTCAATGACACAAGCATACGTGCAATAATAGAGGTATAGCAGGTTTTTGACATGTATGGATTTGATATTCACTGTTTAATTATTTTCAAAGGGAAATGACATGAACAAATTTGTGATTTTGCTGATGAAACCCATGATTGATTCACATTCTATATGACTGCAGTGTGAGAGTAAAAATTCCAACAAGGTGGCTCTTTGTTCTTTTTTTTTAAATATATTTTTTATTGATTTTCTACAGAGAGGAAGGGAGAGGGATAGAGAGTCAGAAACATCAATGAGAGAGAAACATCGATCAGCCACCTCCTGCACACCCCACACTGGAGATGTGCCCGCAAGCAAGGCACATGCCCCCGATCGGAATCGAACCTGGGACCCTTCAGTCCGCAGGCCGACACTCCATCCACTGAGCCAAACCGGTCTCGGCTCTCTGTTCTTTATTCATGATTATATATGTAATACATTTCTGGGAGGGAGAAGACCTTAGTTGCTAGTTTTTCAAATTAAATTAACTTTATAATTGCATTGTTAAATGAATAATATAATGAAATGCAGACGCATTACAGTTGCAATATTTTAATAGCCCAATTAATTATTTGAGCCCTAAAATTCTGACATGGATAATATTATGTTTTTCTCAGCTTTATCAAGATATAATTGACAAATAAAAATTGTATATATTTAAGTTGCATAGCATGATGATTGCCTATGCATATTCATTTTATATTAGAAATGATTACCACAATCAAGCCAGTTAACGCATCAATCATCTCCCATAGTTACCATTTTTTGACAAATTTTTAAATTTTATAGTTTTTTCAGATCTTCCCATTTTTTATTTGTCTTCCAATTAAAAATAAATGGGCAGAAGACCTGAATAGACATTTCTCCAAAGAGGACATAAAAATGGCCAAGAGGCACATGAAAAAATGCTCAAAGTCACTAATCATCAGATAAATGCAAATTAAAACCACAATGAGATATCACTGCACACCTGTCAAAATGGCTATTATAAAAAAAAATCAACAAGTGCTGGTGAGGATGTGGAGGAAAGGGAACACTAGTTCATTGCTGGTGGGAATGTAGGTCGGTGAAGCCATTATGGAAAAAAAAAGTATGGAGTTTCCTAAAACACACACACACACACACACACACACACACACACACACACACCAAAACAAAAAACAAAAAAAAAAAAAACCTAAAAGTTAAACTTCATTTGATTCAGTCATCCCACTTCTGGAAATATATCCTAACAACCCCAAAACACCAATCAAAAAGAATATATGCATCCCTATGTTAATAGTAGTGTTATTTATAATAGCTAAAATTTGGAAACAGCCCAAATGCCCATCAGTAGATAAATGGATAAAAAAACAAACAAACTGTGGGACAGTTACAATATACTAGAATATTATGCAACTGTAAAAAAGAGGGATCTCTTACCCTTTGGGACAGCATGGATGGACCTGAAAAAATACTACGCTAAGTGAAATAAGCCAACCTGAGAAAGGTAAATATCACTTGATCTCACTTATTTGTGGAATCTAATGAACTGACCAACAAAATGATACCCAAGGCAGGGATGCATGGAACAGATTGACATACCTCGATGTGGGGTTGAGGGGACCAGAAAAGATAAACCAAAGAACTTACATGCTTAAATGCAGATCCCAAGGATGTGTGAAATAAGATGATAAAGATGGGGGTGGGGTAGGGGCTGGGAGGAGGGGGGAAGGAGAGATGGAAAATATCTGTAATACTAACAACAATAAAAATATATTTTAAAATGAAAAAAAAATCTTATTGTTGAGAGTATTACAGACATCTCCCTTTTCCTTCATTGCCCCCCCCCTCCACCTGGTTCCACACCCTGTCCCAGGCCTTCACTCTATTGTCTGTGAGCGTAGGTAATGCCTATATGCATATAAGATATTTGGTTAATCTCATCCCACACCCTCTCACCCCTTCAGTCTGAGATTTGTCAGTCTGTTCCATGTTTTCATGCCCCTGGTTCTATTTTGTTTTATTTTTTAATGTGGTTATATTTTAATCAGAACCAGACATTATGTGGCATAAAATACCCTATATTTCTCTTCACTATTCCAAATCTCATAAACTTCAAACCCAAATGTGACACAAGCAGTTTCAACAATTATTTTGATGTGCCCCCCAATCCAAAAGGAGATTAAAAAGTAATAATGTAAAAAAGTTAAGGTCAAGGTGTCAATATCACAGCCAATGACTAACCATTTGTTAGCTTCTGAGCTTATCTTGCTGTAAAAAAAAAAAAAATGGTTAGTCATTAATTCTCTGGAGGATTGTCCCTGAACACACGCCACTATCTGGCGACACAATAGGCACTTTAAGTGGAGTAGTTACCTCTTCCAGGTAAGGTCCAATGTTTGGCTCTCAAGAGCAAAATGAAGAATTGACTGGGGTTAAAAATGGCAGCAAAGTAAGTGGATGATGCATGGACATGCTCCCAAGAACAAACTGATATTACAACTATAATACAGAAAAACTTTCTGAATAATAAATGGAAAACTTTCAGGAGAGGACCCTGACATCCAAGGAACATAAGTGGCAACCACATAGAGACTGGTAGGAGGGGTGGAGGCATGAAAGGACTGGCTGTGTGCCCACAGGCAGCAGCTGAAGTACTGGAGAGAGAGCTCAGCTGTGGGGGATTGCCATTGAGAACTCTGGTATCTAATTCCCAAGCTGGCCTCCCCCAGTAGAGAATAGCAAAACTGAGAAGGATACCCACATAACAGTCTGGCTGTGAAAAGCAGCAGGGTGCTGTCTGCCAGAGAGTGACAGCTTAAAATTCAGGCACCCTCTTAAAGGGCCAATGCACAAAATTCCCTGGGGAACCACCCACCTTGTGCTCAGGCAGAGGAAGGGTGAAATGGACTGGAGCTGTAACAGCAGAATCCAGGACTGGAGACTCTGGAGATAGAACTCAGAAGGCAAACACCTGAAGTTTCCTGGGCTGAGTCATTCCCTCACACAGCTGGGGACATATTTCCTGAGGACATTTGCCTTGCCTGGGAGGAAGACAGTTGACACAACTTACTGGAAAATGCCTTACCCTGAAGCCACATAAGAGATTCAAAGTAATAATTAGACTCCAGCCAGAAGCAACAGCCCCACCCTGTTGAAAAAAAAACTCTTGCAATACCTGATATAATTGCCTGGGAATCAATTCCAGTAGGAACCTATCCATGTGTAGGAAGAGGCAGTTTCTAGAGGCTTTAGTCTTTGCTTGACCTAATTAGTCAGAAACAGACCTTAACACTGTCCTGCACTAGAGATTGAGAGGTGTAGAGGATCTACCTAATATATAATCACAAACCCTTACAGAAAGCCAAATGAGGAGACAAAGAAGAAAACCCCAAGATAAAAGAACTAGAGAATTCTCCAGGAGAACAGATAAATGAAGCAGATATAAGAAATTTATCTGAAACAGAATTCAGGGTAATGGTAAAAATGCTCAACAGCATGAAAAAAAGATATAGCAACTATGAGAAAAGAACATTCTGAGATAAAGAATGACATAACAGAAATAATACATTGGAAGGAACATACAACAAATGAGGGGAAGCTGAGGATCAAGTCAGTGAATTAGAAGACAGAGTTGAAAATATGACTCAATCAGAACACCAAAGAGGAAAAACAATTAAAAAACAGGAGGACAGCTTAAGGGGGCTGTGAGACAATGTAAAACATAACAATATTAGAAGAGCGGATGTACTAGAAGAGGCACAAAGGGAGAAAGGCATAGAGAAGGTCTTTGAAGAAATAAAGGAAGAAAACTTCCCTAACCTGGTAAAGGAAAAAGATACACGAGTTCAGGAGGCATAGAGAAACACCCCCCCCCCAAAAAAATAAATAAATAAATAAATAAATAAATAAATAAAACAGGTCCATGCCCAGACACGTCAAAATTAAAATGCCAAAAATTAAACAAGAGAATCTTAAAGGCAGGAAGAGAAAAGAAAACTTACCTACAAAAGAGTTCCCATTAGGCTGACACATGATTTATCATCAGAAACTCTACAGAATAGAAAGGAATGGCATGAAGTACTAAAGGTAATGGAATGGAAAGCAAGGATCTGAGACCAAGATTACTATATCCAGTCAGGGTATCATTCGAAATAGACAGTCAAATAAAGAGCATCCCAGACCAAAAAAGAAAAAAGAAAAAAAAGGCTAAAGGAAAACATCACCATCAAGAAAACATTACAAAAAAGGCTAAAGGTATTGCTGTAATGAGAAGAAACAGAGGTAGAAACTTGGTATATAGAATTAAAATAGCAACAAATAAGGACACGTGAGTAATAACCCTAAATGTAAGTGGAATAGATCCTCCAATCAAAAGGTGTGCAGTAGCTGAATGGATACAAAAACATGACCCAACTATATGCTGTCTACAAGAGACCCAACTCAAAACAAAAGACACACACAGGATAAGAATGAAGGCATAGGAAGCCTGCGGCTGGGGCACCCATCGAGCAGCCGGGGAACCTGGGACCCAGACTCCGCTCTCCAACCCGCCCAGACACGCAGCAGAATCAGAGATCCACAGAGCACACGGAAAGATCAGATTTCTCCTGGGATAAGAGGAAGGTGGATGTTTGCGGAGGCATGAAAGCTGCAACTGGCAGAGGCACCCACAGAACAGCACGGCTCTCCAGGCGGCTCGGACTCTCAGGCTGCGGATTCAGAGATCCACAGGGCACACAGAAAGGTCAAATTTCGCCTGGGATAAGGTGAGGTGTCCTACCCCAGCAGAATAGAGATGCGCACACTGTGGGAACCGGGCTTCGGAAAAGCTGCCTCTGGAGAGGTCCACGGAGGTGGGCAGGGCGTGATCCCTGAGTGTGGGGGCAGACTCTCCTAGCTGTTGACAGAGGGGAGCTCTTGAAAACGACTCCGATTTTTTTTCTGGGTCAGAGAGACAGCCTGGTAGTTATTAAAATGTCCCGGCTGCAAAATCCCCACAAACTGGATTTGAGAACCACAGAGTAGCAGGATCAGAGCACAGCCTACAGAGGTCCTGTGCTTTGTCTCAGAGATCAATTCCGAAACACTGCCACCCAGTGAATAACGCACAAATTGACTCTCGCATAACCACAAAAGAATAATGAGATTAAAATGTCGACAGTGCAACACAGGGAACCACAATACCTTCCCTACTGGGAAACAGGAGTGCCAAGCAGAACAATAGTAGAAATGAATGACCATTCTATTTTTTTTTTTCCTTTTTTCTTTTTAAAAAAATTTTTTTTTTACTTTTCATTTTTACATATTTTAATATGTAAAGACTATTTTTTTTCTTTCTGCCTCAATTGATTTTACCTTTTTAATTATTATATTTTTGTTTTAAACTAGTATTATTAATTACTACTAGTACTTTACATTTCTGGAAAAAAACAAGTGTCATTTTATTTTCTCTTTATTTTATTTCAGGATTAGAGTTTTACATTTTATTTTCATCTTTCCTTTAGCATAATTTTATACCAACTCAACTCTACATTTATGCCAACACTTTCCTCCTAACTTTCCCCATTTTGTTGTCTTGTTTCTCTTTCCCTTTTCCAACGTTAGATTATCCCTATTCCTTCTCTTTACCTAGATAAAATTTCACCCCATTTATATATCTAATTTCAAATCCCCTACTACAAGTCTACACAAACCTATCTCTTCCTGTCTTCACTAGCCAAAAAAGTTGTTTTTTCTCTATGTCCTTTTGTTGCTATTTGCCTGAAAAAGTGATTATATCGATTTTTTGAAATTTTTTGTGGGATTGTTTTAGTTTATTCTACTTGTTTTATTTTGCTTTTGGCTTGCTTTGTTTTCTACCTCTCTTTTCCCTCACCTCCCTCGATATCAGTTGCTATTTGCAGTTTGCCTTAATCTCTAGGTACTGGCCTTTATTGGGATTAGTGACATTTCTATTGGAGTTGTCTCCTGACATGCATATTTTGTTCCTTTTTTCTTTCTTATACGCTTTCTTTTCTCTCTGACTTTTTCTCTTCCTCTTTCCTTCTCCTTCTTCTCCTTTTTATTTTCTTATTTTATTTTAATTTTTGTTCATTTATTTATCTTTTTTTTCTATCACTCTCCAAATTTGATTTTGGCATTCCTTTCTTTTCTTTTTTCCTCATGTTCCTCTTCTTCTTTCTCTATTTACCCCTAATTTGTACTTCTTTGGTGGTCACCTTCTTTGTGATTATTAACATCTTGAATACATTTCTACTCAGCGCCTTCTGTGCTGTATCTGGTCGAGTTGTAGTTTGTGCCTTTCAAGCAACGTAGGAGAGAGAACTACATAACCAGACACCCGGAGAAGAAAGACCATGGGCAGAAAAAGAAACAGCCCACATAAGACAGAAAGGCAGATTTCACCAGAAAAGGAAGTAAACGAAATAAAAGCAGAAATAAGCCTGCCAGAGAAACAGTCCAGAGAAATGATCATAAAGTGGATGAAAAGAATGGAAGACAAAATCGACAATCTCAGTAAGAGCCAAGAGAAAATGCAGAAGACCCAAGAGGAGATGAAGAAGAAATGAAGAAGAAATGCAGAATAAACTAGAGGAGGTGCAAAATAACCAAGAAGTAATGAAAAATGACATCACTGCTATAAAGAACTTAATAGAAAGCATCAAAAGTAGACTACAAGAAGCAGAGGACTGCATCAGTGAGCAGAAGAAACGGTAGGAAAAAATACCCAAGTAGAGCACCTTCTAGAAAAAAAAGTTAAAAAGCAAGAGGAGAGTCTAAGGGAACTTTGGGATAACATGAAACAAAACAACATCCGAATAATTGGGGTTCCAGAAAGAGTGGAAACTGAACAAGGATTAGAGAAGGTGTTTGAAGAAATAATGACAGAAAATTTCCCCAAAATAGGAAAGAAAAAACCCACACAAATCCAAGAAGCTCACAGAATCCCAAGCAAAATGAACCCCAACAAACCGACAACGAGGCACATTATAATTAAATTGGCAAACACCGACAACAAAGTAAGAATCTTAAAAGAAGCCAGAGAGAAACAGAAAGTTACCTACAAAGAAACCCCCATAAGACTAGATACTGACTTCTCAACAGAAACTCGTCAGGCCAGAAAGGAATGGAATGAAATATACAAAGTCATCCAAAGGAAGGGTCTGAATCCAAGAATACTATACCGTGCAAGACTCTCAATAAGAATCGAAGGTGAAATCAAAAGGTTTACAGACAAAAAAGGACTAAGGGAATATATCACCACCAAACCAGCAATACAAGAAAAGTTAAAGGGTCTGCTGTAATAAAAGGAAAGAAGAAGAGAAGAAGGAACTTGGGGGTAAGGACTAAAAATGGCAACCGATAAGTACTTATCAATAATAACATTAAATGTAAACAGATTAAATGCTCCAATGAAAAGGCATAGGGTAACCAATTGGATGAGAAAACATGATCCATATATCTGCTATCTGCAAGAAACCCACCTCATGAAAAGAGATGCACACAGATTGAGTGTGAAGGGATGGAATATGGTATTTGGGGCAAATGGAAATGAAAAAAAAGCTGGGGTTGCAATACGTATATCTGACAAATTAGATGTCAAAGTGAAGGACATAATAAGAGATGAAGAAGGCCACTTCATAATACTAAAGGGAACAATCCAACAAGAAGAAATAACTCTGGTAAACATATATGCAACCAATATAGGAGCACATAAATACATGAAAAAACTCTTGGAGGATATTAAGGGAGAGATTGACAGCAATACAAAAATAGTAGGAGACTTTAATACCCCACTGTCACCATTGGACAAATCCTCTAAACAAAAAATCAGCAAAGAAACATCAATCCCAAATGACTCACTAGAGCAGATGAAAGTAATTGACATCTTCAGAATATTTCAACACAAAGCCAGAGAATATACATTCTTCTCCAGTGCAAATGGATCATTTTCAAAGATAGATCATATGTTGGGTCATAAGAAAAGTCTCTTAAAATTCAAGAAGATAGAAATTATTTCAAGCATTTTCTCAGACCACAGTGGCATAAAATTGGAAATCAACTATATTAAAAACAATAGAAAGAAATCAAACACATGGAGACTAAACAGCATGCTATTAAACAAAGACTGGGTAACCAGAGAGATCAAGGAAGAAATAAAAAACATCATGGCAACAAATGATAATGACAACACAACAATACAAAATTTATGGGACATAGTGAAAGCAGTCTTGAGAAGGAAGTTCATAGCCCTACAAGCCTATTGCAAAACACAGGAAACAATGGTAATAAATTAGCTAACCCTACAATTCAAAGAGCTAGAACGAGAGCAACAAGAAAAGCTCAGTTTACTCAGAAGGAAGGAAATAGTAAAGATCAGAGTGGAGATAAACAACTTGGAGACCAAAGAAACAATTTAAAAGATCAACAAAACAAATAGCTGGTTCTTGGAAAGGATAAAAAAGATTGGTGACTGCCAGCCAGGCTCACCAAGAAGAAAAGAGATAAGACCGAAATAAACAAAATCAGAAATAAAAGATGAGAAATAACAACAGACCCTTGGAAATACAAAGGATTGTTAAAAAAAATACTATGAACAAGTCTCTTCCAAAAAATTGGACAACCTGCAAGAAATGGATATTTTCCTAGAAAAATATAACCTTCCGAAACTCAATGAGGAGGAAACCAAACATCTCAATGGTCCAATAACTATGGAAGAAATAGAAGCAGTCATCAAAAGCTTCCAGCAAATAAAAGCCAGGGACCAGATGGCTACACAGGAGTTTTACCAAACATTCAAGGAAGAATTAAAACCTATCCTCCTCAGACTATTCAAAAACATTAAAGAAGAAGGAACACTTCCAAACACCTTGTATGAAGCCAGCATCACCCTAATACCAAAAGCAGATAAAGACAACACAATGAAAGAGAATTATAGGCCAATATCTCTCACGAACATAGATGCCAAAATCCTCAACAAAATTCTAGCAAATCGGATCCAGCAGTACATCAGAAAGATCATACACCATGACCAAGCAGGATTCATCCCAGGAATGCAGGGATGGTACAATATACGCAAATCAATAAATGTGATACATCACATAAACAAATTGAGAGATAAAAATCACATAGTCATATCAATTGATGCAGAAAAAGCATTTGACAAAATCCAACAACCTTTCTTGATAAAAACTCTCAGCAAGGTGGGAATAGAAGGTTCATACATCAACATCATAAAAACCATATATGATAAACCCACAGCTAACATCATAATCAATGTGCAAAAACTAAAACCATTTCCCCTAAGGACAGAAACAAGACAGGGATGTCCACTCTCACCTCTCCTGTTTGACATAGTCCTGGAAGTGTTAGCCATTGCAATTAGACAAGAAGAAGAAATAAAAGGCATCCAAATTGGAAAAGAAGAAGTAAAGCTGTCCTTATTTGCAGATGACATGATACTATACATAAAATACCCGAAGGACTCCATCCCAAAACTAATGGACTTAATAAATGAATTTGGCCATGTAGCACTATACAAAGTTAATGCCAAGAAATCTGTGGCATTGTTGTACATTAATAATGAAATTGCAGAAAGAGAGACTCAAAAATCAATCCCATGTACCACCGCACAAAAAAAAATTAAGATACCTAGGAATAAACCTAACTACAGAGGTAAAAGATCTATATGCAGAAAACTACAGGACACTGAAAAACGAGATAGAGGAAGATGTTAACAGATGGAAGAGCATACCATGCTCATGGATTGGGAGAATCAACATCATCAAAATGTCCATACAACCCAAAGCTATCTACTGATTCATCGCACTACCCATTAAATTACCAACGACATATTTCACAGACGTAGAAAGAATTCTTCATAGATTCATCTGGAACAAAAAAAAAAAAACAACAACCATGAATTGCTACAGTAATTCTGAGAAAGAAGAATAAAGTAGGTGGGATCTCAATACCAGATTTCAAGCTATACTACAAAGCAACTGTTCTCAAAACAGCCTGGTACTGGCGCAAGAACAGACATATAAACCAATGGAATAGAATAGAGAACCCAGATATCCAACCAAACCACTATGCTCAACTCATATTTGACAAAAGAGGCATCAACATTCAATGGAGCCAAGATAGCCTCCTCAATAAACGGTGTTTGGAAAATTAGACAGATACATGCAAAAAAATGAAATTGGACCACCAACTTACACCAAATACAAAAATAAACTCAAATAGGATACAGGACTTAAACATTAGAAGGGAAACCCTAAAAATACTAGATGAATCCACAGGCAGCACAATCTCAGATATATACTGAAAGAACTTCACTGATACTGCTCCAAAGGCAATGGAAGCTAAAGAAAAAATAAACAAATGGGACTACATCAAAATAAAAAACTTTTGCACAGCAAAAGAAACCATCAACAAAACAACAAGAAAGACCACTGTATGGGAGAACTTATTTGCAAATGTTTTCACTGATAAAGGATTAATCTCCAAAATCTACAGTCAACTTATACAACTTAATAAAAGGAAGATTAACGATTCAATAAAAAAAATGGGCAACGGACCTAAATAGAACCTTTCAAATGATGATAGAAGGAAGGCCAAGAGACACATGAAAACATATTCAAAGTCATTAATCATCTGGGAGATGCAAATCAAAACGATGCGATACCATCTTACACCTGTCAGAACGGCAATCATCAACAAATCAACAAACATCAAGTGTTGACGAGGATGCGGAGAAAAACGAACCCTTGTGAACTGTTGGTGAGAATGCAGACTGGTGCAGCCACTGTGGAGAACAGTATGGAGTTTCCTCAAAAAATAAAAATGGATCTCCCATTTGACCCTGTAATCCCACTCTTAGGAATTTATCCTAAGAAAATACAAACACCAATCATAAAGGATTTATGCACCCCTATGTTCATAGCAGCACAATTTATAATAGCTACACTTTGGAAACAGCCTAGGTGCCCCTCTGCAGATGCGTGGATCAGAAAAATGTGGTACATCTACACAATGGAATTCTATGCTGCCAATAAAAAGAAGGAATTCCTACCATTTGCAGCAACCTGGTTGGAACTGGAGAGCCTTATGCTTAGTGGAATAAGCCAGTCATGAAGGAGAAGCATCACATGATCTCACTCATTTGTGGATAATAAAGAACATTATAAACTGATGAACAAAAGGATAGATACAGAGACAGTAAAGCTTCAAACAGACTGTGAAATTATAGCATGAAGATTAAAGTTAGGTGAGGTACATAAGAGATCAATGAAAGGACTTGTATGCATGCATATATGCATAACCAATTAACAAAGACACTGTGGGGGGTATGCCTGGGTGGGAGGGGAGGCAATGGGAAGATATGTATAAAAAATTAATAAAAAATAAAAAAAATAAAAAGCAAAAAAAATCAATAAAATATATTTTTTAAAGTAAAAAAAAAAAAAAGACAATGAAAGCACAACCATAGAAAATCTATGGGACACAGTGAAAGCAGTCTTGAGAGGTAAGATCATAGCTCTACAGGCCTACCTCAAAAAAAAAAACAAGAAAAATGGTAATAATTATTTAACCCCACACCCCAAACAGAGAGAGCAACAACAAAAGTCGAGCTTAAGCAGGACAGAGATAATAAAGATCAGAGTGGAGATAAATAGAGACAAAAAAATCAATACAAAATATTAATGAAACCAAGAGTTGGTTTTTTGAAAGAATAAATAAGATTGATGCACCTCCAGCTAGGCTCACCAAGAAGGAAAGTGTGAGGACCCAAATAAAGAAAACCAGAAATGAAAGTGGTGATGTAACAACTGATCCCTCAGTGATATAAATGATTATGAAAAATACTATAAACAACTCCAGTCCAACAAAATGGACAACATAGATAAAATGGACACATTTTTATAAAAATACAAGCCCCTAAAATTCAATCAAAATGAATAAAAATTATAGGCCTATAACTTCTGAAGAAATTGAAGCAGTGTTCAAAAATCTTCCCATAAACAGAAGCCCTGGTCCAGATGGCTTTACAGGGGAATTCTACCAAGCACTCAAAGAAGAATTAAAATCCTCCTTAGACTATTCAAAAAAAAAAAATGAAGGACGCACACTTCCTAGCACTTTCTATAAAGCCTATGTTACCCTAATCCAAAAACCAGATAAAGACACCGCAAAAAAAGAAAACTTCAGGCCAATATCCTTGATGAACATAGATGCTCAAATCCTCAACAAAATTCTAGCAAATCAGATTCAACAATACATTAAAAAGATCATACAACATGATCAAGTGGTATTTATTCCAAGGATGCAAGGATGGTACAATATCTGCAAATCAATAAATGTGATACATCACATAAAAAAACTGAGAGATAAAATGACATAATCATATCAATTGATTCATAAAAGCATTTGACAAAATCTGACACCCTTTCTTGATAAAAATTCTCAGCAAAGTGGGAATAAAGGGATCATATCTCAACATAATAAGA
The DNA here is from genome assembly GCA_004026805.1 of Lasiurus borealis. Taxonomy (NCBI): domain Eukaryota; kingdom Metazoa; phylum Chordata; class Mammalia; order Chiroptera; family Vespertilionidae; genus Lasiurus; species Lasiurus borealis. The sequence continues at coordinate 18,517 of PVJN01019031.1, read as the reverse complement.
GTCTTATATGACAAATCTACAGTCAACATCATACTCAATGGGCAAAAATTAAACACATTTTCCCTTATAATTGCAATAAGTCAGGGACACCCACTTTCACCATTCCTGTTTGCTATAGTACTAGAAGTGCTAGCCATAGCGATCAGACAAGAAGAAATAAAAGGCAAAACAAAAAAAATTGCAAAAAAAGAAGTAAAACTGTCCTTATTCACAGATGACTTGATACTGTACATTAAAAATCCTAAAGACTACATAAAAAAATCACTAGACCTAATAAATGAATTCAGCAATGGAGCAGAATACAAAATTAACATCCAGGAATCTATGGCCTTTTTATATACCAATAATGAAAACACAGAAAAAGAAACGAAAAAAATTGAATTTACAATTGCACACACGCACAAAAATTAAGTTACCTAGGAATAAACTTAATAAGGACATAAAATACCTTTACTCAGAAAACTACAGGACATTGACTAAAGAAATAGAGCAAGACATAAACAAATTGAATAACGTACCATGTTCATGGACTGGTAGAATCAACATCAGTAAAATGTCCATACCACCCCCAAGCAATCTACAGATTTAATGCAATCGCCATTAAAATGCCAATGGCATATTTCAAAGATCTAGAATAAACTCTCCAAAAATTCATCTGAAATTTTAAAAAAAGACCCTGAATAGACACAGCAATCCTGAGAAGGAAGAACAACGTTGGAGGGATCACAATACCAGATACCATGTTATATTACCAAGCCATTATTCTCAAAACTGCGTGATACTAGCACAAAAATGATATATACACAAATGGAACAGAACAGAGGACCCAGAAATAGACTCAAGCCATTATGCTCAATTAATATTTGATAAAGGAGGAAAGAGCATACCATGGAGTTAAGATAGTCTTTTCAATACATGGTGCTGTGAAATTTAGTCAGATACATGCAAAAAAATGAAACTAGATCACCAACTTACACCATACACAAAAACAAACTCAAAATGGATAAAAGACTTGAATGCAAGATAGGAAAACATAAAAATCCTACAAAAGTCCATAGGCAGCAAATTGCAGGCATCATTGTAGCAATATTTTTACAGACACAGATGCTAGGGCAAGAGAGTAAGGAGAAAATAAACAAATGGGACTATATCAAAATAAAAATCTGTGCAGCAAAAGAAACCATCAACAAAACGACAAGAAAGCCCACTGCATGGGAGATCATATTTGCCAATGATATTTTCCATAAGGGTTTAATCTTGAAAATTTAGAGAGAACTCATACAACTTAACAAAAGGAAGATAAACGACCCAATCAAAAAATGGGCAAAGGATCTAAATAGACACTTTTCAAAAGCGGATGTACAAAAGGCCAAGAGACATATGAAAAAGTGCTCAGAGGCGCTAATTATCCAAGAGATGCAAATCAAAAGAACAATGAGATACCATCTCACACTTATTGGTATGGACATCATGAACAAATCAACAAACAACAAGTGCTGGCAACGATGTGGAGAAAAAGTAACCTTTGTGCACTGCAGGTGGGAATGCAGATTGATTCAGCCACTGTGGAAGATAGTATGGAGTTTCCTCAAAAAGTTAAAAATGGAACTTCCATTTGACCCAGTAGTCCCACTTCTAGGACTATATCCCAAGAAACCAGAAACACCAATCAGAAAGGATATATGCACCCTTATATTCATAGAAGCACAATTTATAATAGCTAAGATTTGGAAACATTGTAAATGCCCATCAGCAGATGAGTGGATTAAAAAACAGTGGTGAATCTACACAATGGAATACTATGTCTCTATTTTTAAAAAAGGGGGAACTTTTACCATTTGCAATAACGTGGATGGAACAAGAGAGCATTATAAGAGCAAAATAAGGCAGTCAGAGAAAGATAAATATCACATTCTCTCACACATATTTGGGATATAATGATCAACATAATTTGATGAACAAGATTAGATCCAGAGTCAAATGATATGGGAGGGTTATAGAGCAACCAAAAGACTTGTATGCATGTATAGTAGCATAACCAATATACACAGACACTGGGGCGGTGGGGCTTGCCTGGGGTGGGAATAGCTGGGGGTGGGGTCAACGGGGGGTAAAGGAGACTTATGTAAAACTTTACACAATAAAGATAATTAATTAATTAATGTAAAAAAGAAAAAAGAGAGATAAAGGAAGACATAAACAAACGGAAGAATATACCATATTCACTGATTGGTAAAATCAACATCATTAAAATGTCCATACTACCCAAAGCATTCTATAGATTCAATGGAATCCCCATTAAGATACCAAGGGAATATTTCACAGACTAGTACAAACTCTCAAAAAATTCACATGGGATAAAAAAATGACCCCAAATAGCCACAGCAATGCTGAGAAGGAAGAACAAAGTTGGAAGGATCACAGTACCAGATATCAAGCTATATTGCAAAGCCACTGTTCTCAAACCTTCCTAGTACTGACACAAGAACAGACACAAAGACCAATGGAATGGAACAGAGAAACCAGAGATGGAACAAAGCTATTGCATTCTATTCATATTTGACAAAGAAAGCAAGAGCATACTATGTAGTCAAGACAGTCTCTTCAAAAAATGGTGCTGAGAAAAGTGGTCAGATACATGCAAAAAAATGAAACTAGATCACAATTTATATCATACACAAAAATAAACTCAAAATGTCTAAAGGACTGAAATATAGGACAGGAAACCATAAAAAATCTTAGAAGACTCCATAAGCAGCAGAATATCAGACATTTGTCATAGCAATATCTTAACCGATATAGCTCCTAGCACAATTGAAACTGAGGAGAAAATAAACAAATGGGCTATATCAAAATAAAAAATCTTCTGCACAGCAAAAGAAACCATCAACAAAACAACAAGAAAGCCCATTGCATGGGAGAACATATTTGCCAATGTTATCTCCCACAAGGGTTTAATCTCCAAATTTTACAGGGAATTTATACAAGTTAACAAAATAAAGATATACAACCCAATCAAAACATGGGCAAAGGATCTAAATAGGCCCTTGTAGAAAGAGGACATACAGAAGGCTAAGAGACATATGAAAATATGCTCAAAGTCACTCATTTGCATGCACAAATCCCTTCCCCTTATCTACCTTATCCACATCTTCTGCAGTAGCTGCTTCTAAAGCTGATAGATCTCCCTCTACATCCCTGTCCTAGTCCTTCTCTCTACTCCTATCTCCAGTACACCCTGTTCTCTAATCAGCCACAGGCATGGCCTGGGCAGGATCCTCTTCTTTAAAATAGATGTTCAGGACTTCAGTGAACAGCTGTGGGAGCCCCTTTCCACGTCCCGCGTGGTTCAGGGTTCCCGGTTCAGGGTTCTTGTTCTGAAGGAGGCCGCACGCAAATGAAAAGAGAGACTAGAAAATATTAATTTGGCGATATTGGGGGGACCAGGCGGGAGCCTTCCTCTAGTGCAGCAGTTCTCAACCTGTGGGTTGAGACTCCTTTGGGGGTCGAACGACTCTTTCACAGGGGTCGCCTAAGACCATCAGAAAACACATATTTCCCATGGTCTTAGGAACCAACACACCGCTCCTTGGTGTAGCAAAGTGTAACAATGTAGTTTACTGTTGTCATATGAAGACTGTTACCCATGCTACACCATGATTCAAGACAAAATTTCATTTATTTATAATTAGAAATAAATATTTTACAATATATAATTGCATATTGTTTTTGTGATTAATCACTATGTTTTAATTATGCTCAATTTGTAAAAATGAAAATACATCCTGCATATCAGATATTTACATTATAGTTCATAACAGTAGCCACATTACAGTTATAAAGTAGCAACGGAAATAATTTTATGGTTGGGGGTCACCACAACATGAGGAGTTGTATTAAAGGGTCGCGGCATTAGGAAGGTTGAGAACCACTGCTCTAGTGGAAAGGAATACCACCTTCCTTTGGCCTTGCCATCCCTTTTATTTAGGTTTAGGATACACCCTTTGCCCTAAAGCAGGCAATTCTAGTAACAAGTAGATTATCTTTATCAGTCAGGATTTACATGATTATTTCATGGGGAAGTTCATTGTCTCAATTAGATAAGGAGTGGCTGGCTTTGACCTTTCAAAGCTTCAAGGTTGACCAGCCTTCCGGATTCCTCGTCCACTTTCTATTAGTGAGACAATTATTTGTTTCCCGTAAACAGCCTTGTTTAATGAATCCTATATTCTCTGCCTGGGGAAGGGCATGTTCTTTGGACAGGCAAGGACCAGACTGCGTTCCCCCGATAAGGAGTTGAATTAAGGTCAGGGTGACCTCAGGCCTAGAGGCAGAAAAACTAGGAACTGGTGGTTTTAGTACACAAACACCAGGTGCCTGAGGCACACCCAGCTCTGGGTCGCCACAGGGTCTGACACACCACCCCTAAGAAGGACATCTGCATTCCAAGCTGCTTGCTTAATCAGAGTTTAGATAAAGAGTAATGCTTAGTCAATTAAAGTTAGCCAAGTCCTCCTGTGCTGAGGATAAAAGGCACTTGCTGCAGAAGTTCAGGGCTCTCGTGCTTCCCTGCTGTGTCAGTGGAACCGTGAGCCCGGACTCGAGTTCATAATAAAGGCTTCCTAAATTTTCCAATTGGCTGTCTGATGGTTATCTGTCAAGGGTCTCCCCATTACAGTGCCATCAATGGCATTGGGCCCACTGCGACTCTGCAGCCCACTGGATATACTAGGCCCCACTAGGGTGACACAGGTTCCTGGACCAGTACTTCGAATAGCATACTAGTACACCCAACTCAACCTTTCCTCAAAAGAGGGGATACCAGGTAAACAGACTGTGGGCTGCGAGCCTCAGAAGAGACCCCAGTCATCCAAAATGGAGATTCCAGAGTCCCTTCCTGCACAGAATGTCCTGCCATGGAAGTACCAGACCACATCTTCCAGATACCAGCCCCAGATTATCCTCAACATTGGGGCTTAGCTGGAGACAATGTAAACTGATAAACAAAAATAGATACAGAGGCAAAGAAGCATTAAACAGACTGTCAAACTATAGGGTGAAGGTCGAGGCGGGTTGGGGGATGGGTAATTGGTAAACCAAAGGACTTGTGTGCATGCATATAACCATAACCCATGGACATAAGACATTATGGGTTTTGGGGTGAGGGCATGTGGTGGGAGATAGTGGCAGCCAGGGGGAGGTCAATGGGGAAAAAAGGAGACATATGTACTACTATTTGTAATACTTTAAACAACAAAAAATAAATAAATAATAAACACTTTAAAAGTAAATGGGTTGAATGCTCTAATGAAAAGCATAAGTTAACTGAGTGGATAAAAAAATATGACTGACATATATGGTGTCTACAAGAAACCTATCTTAAAATAAAAGATTCATACTTGCTGAAAGTGAAAGGATGGAAAAAATATCCTATGAAAATGGAAATGAGAAAAAGCAATATTTACATCTGCCAAAATGAACTTCCAAACAAAAGCCAAAGAAGATCATGAATAATAGTAAACACCTAAGTATGTGTGTGTGTGTATATATATATAATATATATAATATATGTATGTATGTATATATATTATATATATATATATAGCAACAAAGTTGTAATAAGGTACTTGAATATCCCACTAACATCACTGCATAGATTCCCCAAGAAAAAAAAACTAACAAAGAAACAGTAACCCTAAAAGACACACTAGATCAGATATACTTAATTGATGTTTACAGACATTTCATTTCAAAGCTACAGAACATACATTCATCTCAAGTGTATTTATTTCAGAGAAAGGAAATGAAGAAAGAAATGTAAACATCAATGATGAGAGAGAAATGTGAATCAGCTGCCTCCTACACACTCCCTACCTGGGATCAAGCCCACTCTCAGGCATGTGCCCATCACAGGAAGTAAACTGCAACCATCTGGTTCATTGGTTGATGCTCAGCAACTGAGCCACACAGGCCAGGCTGCAAGCAACATTTTAAAGACCACATCTTAGACACAAAATAAGTTTTAACAATTTTTAAAAAATTGAAATCATATGAAGCTTCTTATCAGATTACACTAGCATTAAACTAGAAATTAATTACAATTTTAAAAAGAACTCAAAAACATTCAAACACTTGGAGACTAAATAATGTGTCAGTAACAATGAATAGATTACCAATTAGATCAAGGAACAAATCAAACCCTTCCTGGAAACAAGTGAAAATGAATACACAGTAACCCTCAATTTATGAAACACAGAGAAAACAATCCTGAGAGGGAAATTCAAATTATTACAGGCCTACCGCAAGAAGCAAGTAAAGTCTCAAATAAACTATCTAACCTGACAACTGAAAGAACTAAAAAGATAACAACAAGAAAAAAAAAAAAAGAAAAATTGAAGGAAAGAAATAATAAGGAAAATATAGGAAATAAATGACATAGAGACTTACAAAAAAACAATTAAAACTTTAATTGAGCACTGGCCAATAATATATATGTATGTATATATATTACATATATATATACATACATATATATGATAAAATCTCTTGGGGATTTTAAAAGAGAAATAGATAGCAACAAAGTTGTAATAAGGTACTTGAATACACCACTGACATCGTTGGACAAATCCTCCAGACAAAAAATAAGCAAAGAAACAGCAATTCTAAATAACTCACTAGATCAGATGGACCTAATTGATATCTTCAGAATATTTCATCCCAAACTACAGAGTACACATTCTTCTCAAGTGCACATGGGACATTCTCAAAAATAGACCACATATTGGGTCATAAGCAAAGTCTCTCCAAATTCAAAAATTGAAATCATATCAAGCATTTTCTCAGACCACAGTGGCATAAGATTAGAAATAAACTAAATAAAAACATTCCAAAAAAATTCAAACACTTGAAAATTGAATAGCATGTTACTAAACAATGATTGGGTTATAAATCAGATAAAAGAAGAAATTAAAAATTTTCTGGGGACTAAAGACAATAAAAACACAACAATGCAGATACTATGAGACACAATGAAAGCAATGCTTAGAGGGAAGTTTATAGCTCTACAGGCCTACATCAAAAAAAAACAGGAAAAAATGGTGATGAATCGCCTAACTCAACAACCCAAAGAATTAGAAAGAGAGCAAAAAGAAAAGCCCACTGTGAGCAGAAGGAAGGAAATAATAAAGATCAGAGCAGAAATGAATGACATAGAGACCAAAAACACGATACAAAATATTAACAAAAGTAAGAGCTGGTTCATCGAAAGAATAAACAAGATTGATGAATCTCTGGCCAGGCTAACCAAGAAACAAAGAGAGAGGACCAAATAAACAAAGTCAGAAATGAGAGGCAAAATAACTATGGACCCCACAGAAATTCAAAGGATGGTTAAAAAATATGAACAACTCTATTCTAACAAATTTCACAACATGGAGGAAACAGACAGATTCCTAGAAAAACACAATCTTCCCAAACTCACACAGAAAGATTCTAAAAATCTCAAATAACTGATAACTAAGGAAGAAATTGAAGCAGTCCTCAAAAGCTCCCAGCAAACAAAAGCCCAGGGCCAGACGGCTTCACAGGGGAATTTTACCAAACATTCATAGAAGAACTAAAACACATTATTCTCAGACTATTCCAGAAAATTCAAGAGGAAGGAACACTTTCAAACTCCTTCTATGAAGCCAGCATCACACTAATACCAAAACCCAATAAAGATAACACAATGAAAGAGAATTAAAGACCAATATCCCTCATGAACATAGATGCCAAAATCTTCAACAAAATACTAGCAAATCGAATCCAATAATACGTCAGAAAGATCATACACCATGACCAAGTAGGATTTATCTCAGGGATGCAAGGAGAGTACAATATTAGCAATCACTAAATGTGATACATCACATAAACAAATTGAGAGATAAAAATCATATAGTCATATCAATTGATGTAGAAACAGCATTTGACAAAATCCAACACCCTTTCTTAATAAAAACTCTCAGCAAAGTAGGAATAGAAGGATCATACCACAACATAATAAAAGCCATATACGACAAACCCACAGCCAACATCAGACTCAATGGGCAAAAACTAAAACCATTCCCACTAAAAACAAGAACAAGACAGGGATGCCCATGCTCACCACTTCTATTTAACATAGTGCTGGAAGTATTAGCCAATACTATCAGACAAGAAAAAGTAATAAAAGGCATCCAAATAGGAAAAGAAGAAGTAAAGCAGTCCTTATTTGCAAATGACATGATACCCTACATAGAAAACCCTAAAGACTCCATCAAAAAATTATTAGATTTGATAAATGAATTCAGCATTGTAGTAGGATAGAAAATTAACACCAAAAAATCTTTGGCATTTCTATATACCAATAATGAACTTACAGAAAGAGAGACTAACACAGCAATCCCATTTACCATAGCACCAAAAAAAATTAAGATACCTAGGAATAAACTTAACTAAGGAGATAAAATACCTATACACAGAAAACTACACAACTCTAAATAAAAGAGATAGAGGAAGACATAAACAGGTGGAAGAACATACCATGTTCATGGATTGGGAGAATCAATATCATCAAAATGTCCATTCTACCCAAAGCAATTTATTAATTTAATGCAATCCCCATGAAAATAACAAAGGCATACTTTACAAACATAGAAGAAACTTTCCAAAAATTCATCTGGAATAAAAAAAACAACAACAAAAAAACACGAATAGCTGCACCAATTCCTAGAAAGAAGAACAAAGTAGGTGGGATCTCAATGCCAGATTTCAAACAGTACTACAAAGCCACTGTTCTCAAAACTGCCTGGTACTGGCACAAGAACAGACACATATATCAATGGAATAGGATAGAGAACCCAGAAATAGACCCAAACCACTATGCTCAATTAATATTTGACAAAGGAGGGACAAACATACAATGGAGTCAAAACAGTCTCTTCAACAAATGGTGCTGGGAAAATTGGACAGAAACATGCAAAAAAAATGAAACTAGACCACCAACTTATACCATACAAAAAATAAACTCAAAATGGATAAAGGACTTAAACATAAGATGGGAAACCATAAAAATACTAGAGGAATCCACAGGTAGCAAAATCTCCGACATATGCAGAAGGAATTTCTTCACCAACATGGCTCCTCGGGCATTGGAAACTAAAGAAAAAATAAACAAATGGGACTACTTCAAAATAAAAAGCTTTTGCACAGCAAAGGAAACCATCAACAAAACAACAAGAAAGCCCACTGCATCGGAGAACATATATGCCAATGATATCAATGATAAGTATTTAAACTCCAACATTTACAGGGAAACCATACAATTTCACAAAAAGAAGATAAACAACCCAATAAAAAAAATGGGCAACTGATCTACATAAGCACTTCTCAAAAGAAGACAGAAGGAAGGCCAAGAGACATATGGACACCTCCTCAAAGTTACTAATCATCAGAGAAATGCAAATCAAAACAACAATATGGTACCATCTCACACCTGTCAGAATGGCTATCATCAACAAATCAACAAACGAATAGTGTTAGCAAGGATGCAGAGAAAAAGGCACCTTTGTGCACTGCTGGTGGGAATGCAGACTGGTGCAGCTACTGTAGAGAATGTTAGAGAGTGGGAATTTTTGAGCATGCCCCATTCCAGAGAGGCCATGGACTATCCCTCAGAATAGTTGTCAGTGCTGACATCAGGCTAGGCCTTGAGATACGGTCTCATGGCCCCTTCCGAGCACATAGGCCTTCTTTCATAGAACACTGTCAGCTTTCTGAATAACAAGATGACCCTGTAAATAATATGGTCATCAACTCTGATGTTGCTTGGGAAAAACTGTTTTGTCTTGGGTTTTTCCCTCTTCAAAAAGAGGATGTGGTAAATGTACTTAAAATTGGTCCTACACAAGGGGTCACAGTTGCTGTCTAGACTCCCTGCATGGAGAAAGGCAAAGCAGTTGCTGGCCAGCTCAATAAATCCTTGCTTGCTTATTATCAACTTAGCAGCTTCCATGGTCATTTGCAACTGGTCACTCCCATTCACTCCACAACAGAGAACAGTATGGAGTTTCCTCAAAAAACTAAAATGAAACTCCCATTTGATACAGTGATCCCACTTCTAGGAATATATCCCAAAAAACTAGAAACTCCAATCAGAAAGAATATATGCACTCCTATGTTCATAGCAATACAATTCACCATAGCTAAGATTTGAAATCAGCGTAAGTGCCCATCAGCAGATGAATGGATTAAAAAACTGTGGAACATCTACACAATGGAATACTACACTGCAGCAAAAAAGGAGCTCCTACCATTTGAAACAACATGGATGGAGATGGAAAGCATTATGCTTAGTGAAATAAGCCAGGCAGGGAAAGATAAATATCACATGATCTCACTCATCTGTGGAATATAATGAATGACATAGACTGATGATCAAGATCAGATCCAGACAATGATAAACATCAATCAAATCATCAAACTTTGGGGAAGGTGAGGGTTGGTGGGAATAAGGGAGAGAGATCAACAGAGGCACTTTTGTACATACATATGAGCATAATCATTGGACACAGACAACAGGGGTGGTGGGGTGGGGCATGAGGGAAAACGAAAGGGGGATAGTGGGAGAATAAGGACAGAAGTAAAAAAAATAATTAATTTTGAAGAAAAATTATTGTGGTTAGGCATTGAATCTGATCCATACGGTGGTCACCATGACCTTAGGAAAGGTTATTTTATATGAGAAAGATTTTAAAATGAAACTCTGTAGCATGAAAATCAATTTGGAAAGAAATAAAGAGAAATTTCCTTCAAATGTCATAAGGTTTGTAATTGAAACTCAATATATTTGGCCTCTTGAGCTAAGTTAAGTAATCTGTCTTTGCCTCCCTGAAAAAGTTTATATAAAGTTACAAAAAGAAAATTACAGCCAGTTTGAAATTGAATTGCCATGGCATAGAGCAAAGAATATCCTTACATGATATTATTCTACAATGTCATTTAATTTTTGATAATTCACAACAGCATATTTTACAATTATCCCAAACGAAATTACAAACTAATTCTTTGAATGTTTAGCAGCAATTAAAAAAAAAAAAGGACACGAAAGGATTTAATCCCTTTCAAAAGGAATTAAGACACTTAGAAGGCACTTGAGCATTCTATACTGGCCCCTCTTTGCTCTTTTGCCAAGAGGGACCCTCTTCTCACAATCCAATGGCCCTCAGCTGTAGCCTGAGCTCTCTATTCATGCTAAGGTTGAAGCCTCAAGGTGGCTGGTATAATGGATTTGTCTCTCGCCAAATGGTGTGAGCTGAGCCCTTCCTGAAGAAGGAACCTGAATTCCTCTAGATAAGTGATCAGTGCCTGGGCCCCCGCCAGCAGGTGAGGGGATCCCAAGGCAGGTGCTGGGCGTGGAGACCACGGGGGCATAGGCTACCATGGAGACAGAACTGAACCTCACAACACTCTGCTTGGCCCCGAAGGATGACTGGTTAGCCAGAGACGGGTAAGATTCCTCAGGGAAGGAATGACCTAAGACAGGCACAGTCACAGAGGGGCCATCAGGAGAGAACTTGGGGATCATCAGACCCTCACCCCTGACCTTGAAGGGGCCCGAACACTCACCCCTTCTGAGGGAGGTCTCCTGCCCCCATGGCTGCTTCGCTTCCCATGCTCAGCATAGATTGGGACCCAGGTATCAGACAGAGATGTGGCCCAGCTCAGATCAGGAACCAGGTAACAGACAGAAACTTGCTGATAGCAGCTGCCCTATATCTAAATTCAGCCTAGCATTAGTAATGCTCAGGGCCTACTCAAGAGTGCAAATCAACCTTTCCACTAATATTTAAAGGGTAATCTAAGATTGGTGGTAGAGTATTAAATTTGACAGTAAAAGAGTAATCAAGCTTTCAGATTAATTTAAATTGCCGAATTGAAATAAGTGAACACCCAAGAAAATTTAAGTGTACTGGACAAAAAGCTGTTTCTAAAGTATTAACTAAAATTTCTATTGGTAGCTCATTTCATGGTAAAATTGCTTCACATGCAAGGAACATAAAACAGGCATATTTGTGTGCAAAACATTAAAATTTAAAGTTATCAAGATTGCATTAAAATTTTTAGAAAATTCTCCATTAATCAAATAAAGGGGGGGTAATAGGATAATATCATGTAAGGAAAAATATCTGGTAAGTAAATTACATCTAGAAAACTTTTACTTTAGGAAATTAATTTTTATTTGTAATACTAACAACCACAAAAAACACACATGGTGTCAAAATAAGCCAAAGGAAAAGCGGGTAGGCAAAAAAATAAAAAAGACCCTAAGTCAATTTTATAGAAAAGATTCCTTTATTAACTTTTAGTCGAGAATATGTTTATATTCTTTCAGAAAAGAACTCCAAGACCAAGTGGACTTCTGCAACAGAGGGGAACTTACTGGTCTGCTCCAATCACAAAAACAAGAGGAGAAACAGTCCAGAGATGGAAGATGGCTGATGATGCCTTGCCATGCTAGCAGTCAGCAGCTGTGCATCACTACAGGATGCCTAGGACCAAACCAGAGAGGATTGGACCTGCATTGCCACCATTTGTACACTATCCAGATACCATTGATGATGTGTACACAAAAGGAACTGTTTGACATTGAAACTCATAACTATTGGACATTGAAATTGTTACTCAAACATTTTTCTTGCTCTTATAAGTTTATTTCTAGTCTATAAGGCAAGACGTTTATAAAGACAAGAATGGGGAGGGGACATATACAGAGGCAAAGAAGCAATGAACAGACTGTCATGCTATAGTGGGAAGGCAGGGAAGGTTGAGGGGGAAGGGGACCTGCAAGAGATCAACCGAAGGACTTGTATGCATGTATGTAAGCATAGCCAATGGATACAGGTTATTGGGGGGGAGGGGACAGGTGAAGGCATATAATGGGGGGTGGTGAGGGCCAGGGGGAGGTCAGTAGGGAAAAAAAAGAAAGACATATGTACTACTATTTATAATAGTTTAAACAATAAAATATGTATATTACAAAAATAAAATATCAAAAAAGTAAGTGAATTAAAAATTTGATGAACAGAATAAACTGGTGAATATAATAGAATCAGGGTCATAGAAAGGGAGTGAACTGACAATTCTCAGGGGGAAAGAGGTGAGGGGGGTGCAGGGAGAGACTCGACAAAAATCATACACCTTTGGATGAGGAAAATGTTGGGGAGGTAAGGCCAGAGGGAGGAGTGGGAGCTGGGTGGAGAGGAGATATGGGGAGAAAAAAAAGAAACAAATGTAATAATCTGAACAATAAAGATTTATTTTAAAAAGAAGAAATAAAAGGCATCCAAATTTGAAAGGAGGAAGTAAAACTCTCATTATTCACAGATGACATATTATAGATAGAAAACCCCAAAGACTCCATCAAGAAACTACTAGATTTAATAAGTGAATTTGGCAATGTAACAGAATACAAAATTAGCACTCAAAAATTTATGTCTTTATATATATATATATATATATATATATATATATATATATATGTATATGTATATATATATATATATATTGATTTCAGAGAGGAAGTAAGAGAGATAGAAACATCAATGATAAGAATCATTGATCAGCTGCCTCCTGCATACCCCTTCCTGCAGGTGATTGAGCCCACAACCCAGGCATGTGCTCTTGGCAGAATGGAGCCAGGGACCCTTTAGTCCTCAGGCCAAAGCTCTATCCACTGAGCCCAAACAGGTGAGGCTTTTTTATACACCAATAATAAGTAATCAGAAAGAGAACCTAAACAAGCAATCCAATTTATCATTACAACAGAAAAATTAAGATAGTTAGGAATAAACTTAACCAAGGAGGTAAAAGACTTTTACTCAGGAAAACTAGAGGAGATTGAAAAGAAGACAAAAGAAAATATATACAAATGCAAGAATATGCCGTGTTCATGTATTCATAGAATCAACATCATTAAAATGTCCATATTACCCAAGGCAATCTATAGATTCAATGCAATCATTATTAAAACAACAATATCATATTTCACAAATCTAGAACAAATACTACAAAAATGTACATGGAAAAAAAAAACACACACACCACTCCAGATAAATGCAACAATCTTGAGAAAGAATAACTATTTGGAGGAACCACAATAACAGATATTAAGTTTACTACAAAGCTACCATAATCAAAATATCCTGGTACAGGCACATGAACAGACATACAGATCAATGGAACAGAACAAAGACGCCAGAAATTGACCCAATCTATTACGCTCAATTATTATTTGGAAAAGGAAACAAGAACATTCAATGGAGTCATGACTGTCTGTTCAATAAGTAGGGTTGAGCAAATTGGACAGATACATGAAAATAGACCGACCATCAACTTGCACTGTGCATAAAAATAAACTCAAAACAGATAAAAGAATTAATTGTAAGTTTTGCAGTTTCTTTTATGATGCATTTGAGATTAAGGAGAGAATTTAGGGAAAATTACATGGATTTTGAAGAAAGCAAGGTGGAGAGTTCATTATAAGGTAATTAACAATATGATGTACTCTCTTGAGGGTGGTGGCTGTGGCTTATTTCCAAGGTGTGTTAATCTAGAGAGGCACAGAAACAATGGACAGGGCTTGCATCAGGCAAAGATAAACCTTTCATTCCATAAAGTATATGCCTGGAGAGTGATCTGCCCAGTTAGGAATTTAGGGTCAGATCACACTGTGAGGTGACTCTCCACAGAACCCCTGCTTTCATCCATGTATTCTGCGCAGGAAGATCTTGATAATACAGAATAAGATGAAACTCTTTCTTTTACTAATATATATCTACACTAATAAAAGAGAAAGATGCTAATTGACCATACCGCTGCTAGGCCCACAGCCAATCAGTAGTGATACAAAAATAAACCTAACAAAGATGGCGATAAATGTGCATACGTAGATGGAGCAGGCGTAGCCTGATGCCCCCGCTGAAATCCGGGCAAAGATTGTGACTGGGCAGTTCCATGAGGCAGTGCCTGATGCTACCCAAGGGGTCCAGGCCTCCATCAGGGCCAGGAAGGCCTGGTGGGCAGCGCCTGACATCCCCCGTGGAGTCCAGAGGCAATCAGAACCGGGCAGGCAGCATCGGCAGTGCCTGATGCTGCCTGAGGGGCTGAGGGGTCCAGGCTGTGATTGGGAACCAGGGGCAGGGCCTGATACCCCCTCCCCCAACTGAGTCCAGGCTGCAATTGGGACCAGGCAGTTCCAGCAGGCAGTGCCTGACACCACCCCCCCCCCCCCCCCCCCCCCCCCCCCCCCGCGAGGAGTCCAGGCCATGATCTGGACGGGGCTGGCGGCATAGACAGTGCCTGACATCGCCCTCGGGGTCCAGGCAGTGATCGGGACAGGGCAGTCCCAGCAGGCAGCACCTGACGATGTTCCTGACACTCCCTCCCCTCCCCCAAAGTCCAGGCGGTGATCTCGACCGGGCGGGCGGCATGGACAGCACCCAACATCGCCCTTGGGGTCCAGGCAACGATTGGGACCAGTCAGTTCCAGCAGGCAGCACCTGATGCTGCCTGCAGGGTCCAGGAGACAATCCGGACATGGCAGTCTAGAAAGCAGCGCCTGATGCCATCCCCCCTTCCGCCCCCCGGAGACCAGGCTGAGATGGCAGGCAGAGATGTCCAGAGTCTCCAGTATCACTGTCTGCTCCAGGGCTGCCTGCGCACACCTGTGGAGCAGGCTGGGGGTGGGGGGAGGAGGAAGAGGAAAGGGGGTTGAACATTTTAATGAAAATGGGATGACTGTGCCCCGCCTCACCGCTCCCTGTCCCTGTCGAGGTGAGGGAAATGGACAATTAGGAGGCACAGGGACTCTGAAGTGGCTGGGAGCAACTTGCAGGTGTGCTAACAAGAATCCGTGTTGAACCATGAGGATGCAGAGGGCTGACTAATGGAGGCGCGCAAAGGTGCAGATGAGGTGGCTCTAATTGGCTCTGAGCTGGAAAAGTGCATTGACAGCCTGATGGATGAATGGATGAAATCCCCTTTCTGAAGAAGGTACAAGAAGAGGAGCTCACGGAGCTGCAGGCGCAGATCCAGTATGCTCAAATCTCCTTGGAGATCCGACCTCTCAGCTATGCTCAAGGACATCCGTGCCCAATAAGAGAAGCTGACTACCAAGAACATGCAGAATGAATGCCGAGGAATGGTGCAAGAGCCGCTTCACCTTGCTGAACTAGAGCACTGCCAAGAACACCTATGCTGTGAGTGCTGCCAAGGAGGATGTGTCCAAGAGCTACTGACTGCTCAAGGCCAAGATCCTGGAGATGGAAGCAAGCCGGGGCATGAACAAAGTGCCTGAAAAGCAGCTACAAGAGCTGGAGGATAAGCAGAACTCTGACGTTAGTGCTATGCAGGATACAATCAACAATTTAGAAAATGAGTTGAGAACTACAAAGAATGAAATGGCACGATATTTAAAAGAATACCAGGACTTCCTCAATGTGAAGATGGCTTTGGACATTGACATTGCAACTTATAGGAAACTCTTGGAAAATGGGGAGACCCGGCTCAGTTTCACCAGCATAGGAAGCAGAGCCAGTGGCTACTCTCAGAGTTCCCAAATCTTTGGTGGATCTACCTACTGTGGTTTATGAACTAGCTCCTACTTGATGTCTGCTCACTCCTTCCCTTCTTAATATACCAGCCATGTCCAGGAGGAGCAGATTGAGGTGGAAAAGACTACTGAGGCTGCAAAAGCAGAGGAAGCTATGGATGAACCCTCTTCTGAAGGAGAAGCTGAAGAGGAGAAGGAAAAGGAAGAGGCTGAGGAAGAGGAAGGAGAGGAAGAGGAAGAAGGTCCCAAGGAAGAATTTGAGGATGCAAAGGATGAAGAAGGAAGTGGAGGTGAAGGTGAAGGAGAAGATACCCAAGAAGAAAGATGGAGTTGCTGGGGAGAAGCAAGCAAACAAGAAGAAAGATTGAGCCCCCCTTTCCTTAATTATTTCAGGAATAATCCTTCTGAAACTAGGTCAACCCCATCACAAACACAGCAGTTGAGTTCCCAATACTATATGAATTAAGAAGTCAATATATATAACATTCTGAGGTGACTCAGATTGGACATTAAATGTTATGCTATGACTTTTCTCCTTATGCAGAGTATCAGTTTACTTGTAGAGTGGCTTCCTGGGTTGCTGCCAGGATGTGCATGATCCACACTTATGAGTTCAGGATCTATGACAATGTGAATAATTCAGATGTTTACAATAAAAACACAGGAATACATGAATTCACTAATGTTAATGTTAAACTTCATGGAAAAAATAGTCCTTTGAATCTTTGGTGGTTAGAAATTAAAGACCTCAAATCATGTGTAATAAACCTACTCCTGAAGGTAACCTCATTCCTCCCAGTAAATAAAGTTACACTGAATGATAAAAAAATACATTAAGGGCCAGGAAATGTTCAAAGAACTGGGGAACCATTCCCAAATTAGGAAGGGAAGTCACAGGGTATATATTATTGCTACAAATATAGTATTTCCTACTACTTACAACATATACAATGTAATATATTAGATGCTTTCCTATCACATAAAGTACATATTTTCATAGAGTAATACTGGTATATATTTTATAGTTATGGCAGTATGTCATATCCTATCTATATTAATAAAAGAGTAATATGCTAATTAGACCATGAAACCTTCCAGATGTCCTTCCATACAAAGCCATTGTGGCAGGGTAGAGGCAGAGGTGGTAAGGGGTGATCAGGCCAGGAGGAAAGGGCAGTTGGGGATGATCAAGCTGGTGGGGGGGTTCAGTTGGGGGCAAGCAGGCCAGCAGGCAGATTGGTTAGGGGAGATCAAGCAGTCAGGCAGGTGAGTGGTTAGGAGCCAGTAGTCCCGGACTGCAAGGGGGTTGTCCTACTGCCGGTTTAGGCCTGATGCAACAGGGGTCCCAGATTGGGAGGATGCCGGCCAGGATGAGGGACACACCTCCTCCCCACGCTTTGCCACTAGGGACACTCCCCCCCCCCACTATATATACTGGCCACTAGTATGTATGTGTGTGTGTGTGTGTGTGTGTGTGTGTGTGTGTGTGTGCTCTTTAATTGAATGAGAGAGAGATCACAATGATGAGAGAGAATCATTACTAGGCTGCCTCCTGCAGACCTCCAACTGGGGATTGAGCATGAAACCCTGGGTTGTGCCCTTACTGTCAATAGAACCCTTCATAAGTCCATGCTCAACCACTGACCCAAGATGGCCAGGCAACACGAAACTCTTTCAAATGTTACTTGTGAAAATACTACATAAACATGCTACCTGTTATACAAGGCCATACATAAATATACTTAGTGTTATTTCTGCCTGGGTAGTGAAGTGGGGTGATATTTATCTTCTTACCTATGATTTCTGAGTTCTCAACACTTACACATTTGGCATCCTGACATTCCTGTGTTGAACAACACAAGAAAATTCATATAAGTGGGAGCTTTG